>JAPKLX010000403.1:41893-94037 GCA_026898415.1 Leonotis leonurus | reverse complement strand
TGCTGCTCGATGCAGCTCACTTTCCCCTGTATGCTGCAAGGAAGACAGCCTCTTGTCATAAGAGAAAAACCTGCTAAATAAAACAATAATAGAATAGGAGATAAATAGATGTACTAAAGTAGCAACAAAACAAAAGGGAGGTTACATGCACAGGTTCTAACCTATGAAAGAGGAAATAAAAATTTGAAGCTGCTACCTTACGGCTCTAGCCGAAGAGTGGACAGAGGTAGAAGCTCCAAGGGTTGACCTGCTTCTAAGAAACCTGCAACTTAGAAGCAGTAGAAATAAATCAGAAAAATTCAAGATCGATTCATATCTACCATGCACAGCCCCTAACCATCCCATGCACCTATAAATACCCCTCATTTTCATGCCTTCGAGAGTTTACAGCAACAAATAAAAATACTCAGCAAATTGTAGGAGAGAAACCTGAAGAAAACGTAAGGAAATGTTTCCACCAGCTTAAAGCTAACTTAGGACAGCCTTAAGGTAAGAGGTTCTAAACCTGAAACCTTGAGAATAACTCTGTAAATTCAGTACAGTTCAAACCCCCTTCACCACCATATTTAAGGAGAATAATTGAAACACTAGCAAGGAGCTAAAGAGAGGAGGTTCTGCCCAAACCCAACTCAAAATCCTCATCACCTCTGAGGTAACAAGTAATTCCAACTTAGAAATCTTAGATTCAGTTAAGCATGTTGTAGAGCAAATGCAAATCTGGTGCTAATAGGAAAACTGTAAAACATATCTTGAACTTACCAAACTCTCTCTCATGGACTGAATTAAATAAGGACACATCATGCTATCAAATCATCTTAAAAGAAATACTTTCATGACACAGCATGTTAGTGATTTCATAGCTGACTTAGTGAACAAACTAAGATCTTTTCACATGAATTCTGAAAAGAAGTAGGTAGCTCTTAGACCTCAACTTGCTAGTAAGGAAAAGGGGCAAACCGAAACCCAGAAACTTCAAACCATGCAATTAAAACTTGCAATTTAGAAATATAAGCTTGACATGCATAAGATGATAAATTCACATTTACAGAATCAACTTCAAATCACAATCTGCCCTAGAACAACTTAGAGGCATATTACAACCTTAAATCATATGATTACCCACATTTCATGAACTCACCAAAACACATATAAAATTTTCACAATAAACATAAAGAAAGGAATGAAAAACAGACTTAGCTGCTGGATAATCGCAATGAAAGGAGATATAATAGAGAGAGAGAGAGATGGAGTGGATAAAAAGGGGGGGGGGGAGAAAATTACCTGGGCGCCGAGGCGGAGGAGATGGCGACGAGCGAGGCGTCGCTGGCTGCTGTCCAACGAGCATATTGTGGGTAGAGCGATGAATGTTGCTAGAGAATGGGAGTAGCGGTGGGGTAGGTAGCGAAGGTGGCGCAGCAAGGAATAGAAGCCGGAGATGAGAAATTTTACTTCACCAGAGGGAAGGACGGCGAATGCCGCTGTAGAAGAAGAGCAGCAACGCTGCTTAAGGGGAAAGAGGCAGAAACGGACCGGGTCACGGGCTAGGCCTTGTACCGGGTTGAAATAAATTATGGGCCGAGTTAAAATAATCATTTGAGCCTAAGTAGGATGATTCATGGGCTGAATTAATTAAATCATTTGGGCCATAAAATAAAAACCTTTATGGGCCTAACCTAATTGGACTGTTGGGCCAATTTAATTAAGTTGATGATGAGCTAATTTAATTAATTACTGGGCTCAACTTAATAATTTGTATGGACCTAGCAAAGGAACACATGGACTTATCTAATTAATTAGTGGGCTCACTTAATTAAATTGAATGGACTAAAAGCATTTTAATAGATCAAAACTTAGCCTACTTGGACTAAGTCCAATAGTGGGAAATTCAATAACTAAATTTAGAGAATTTAATTTACTAATTAAAATTTAATCATAAGAAATGATTAAATTATAAATCATGCTTAGAGTATGATAATTGAAATTTACTTAGCTAGTTAGAAATTTTTATCTTGATTCAAGTATCAAGATATCAAACTACAAGTCTTTTATTTACTTTTACCCAATAATTAAGTACTTGGGTATAGTAAATTCCCGAATCATAAAGAGATTTGGAAATCATCAAGCGACTCCTCTAGAAATACAACTCCTAGACTCGTATAATGGTCGAGTTTTAAAGACCCGAGAATAACTCTTGTAATAATAAAGGATAATATTTCCTTGCACTTAGAAGTATTAGATATACTTAATAAAGGTATCTCACGCGAGATTTATTTAAAGGTTTAGACGAGAGGTCGGATCCGCATCTCGAGAACGAAGCAATCATCAATCAAGACTACTCAAGTAGGCTTTCTCACTCTATAAAAATATGTGTGCATGCTTTCAAAATGAAACGAGATATTTTCAAAGCACTGTCTTGCCATAAATATTTTCGATTTACATATGATGCCTATCTGTTTATTTATAATCGAATTCGGGTCCCAGTAGATTAGATATACTACTCGGACTAGTGTACACAGGACCGTGAGTCATCTAGATGTTGACCGGTCGAGTGTTTGTGGAAAGTGGCCACTTCCCCGGCACAAAGAAGCTTCAGATATGGTTGATTACAAAGAACTAGGACTGCAGTCAACTAGAACTTTCTCAAAGAAATGCTTTTGTGAACATAGGTGCTTTAGAAACAAAATCCATATGTATCACTTTGAATGGCTTGACAGTTATATATGTACGTGTGCGATTTCGGCACGTGTCCACTGAGTACAATTTGTACTCAGCCCTGCATGTATTTCTAAACGTGCAGGTTAAGAACGAAGACGCTATGGGTGCTACGCTGGGCTTTTTTTCGGTCTCCTAGTAGCTAACTCTTGGGGATTCTACGTGTCTTCATACACGTAGGATTTCGTCTATGCGATCCTATATTTCCGCTGCTAGACCGTTATGTAATAGATAGAGTTCAAACACTCTAATTTAGTTATGTTATGTAATGAGCTCATGACTCTGAACATATCTATTCCCGAATCCATGACATGAAATTTCTATTTATGATATGAGAGGAATAATCATTGTCTTATTATGCGTCGTTTATTCATTTCATTAGTCACGTTTCCCGACTTTACTAAACTTAGTAGAAAGCGGGCGTGACATATTAAATTGTTACAAGATTATGTAGTGTAAATAATTATAAGGGTTGAAGTAAGACTATTTAACTGTTACCGTTATTACTAATATTAAGTTGGTTAACAATAAAAATTACCAAATGTATAATTTCATTTTTAGTGAAAAAAAAATTAGCTAATTATTAATTTTATCAAAATAAATAGTTTATTAATTAAAACTTTCTAACAAATATATTATAATGGATTTTGATACAAAGAAACTTAATAGAATCTTTCAAATATATTTTAACTATTTGTTATTTTATTGAAAGGATTTAAATTGTATATTTAACTCCAATCAAATTCTCATTATTGATTTATTAATATGAACTCATTTTACTTTAGTCCAGAAGTATAAAAATTATGTTTTTACGTACGCTACTCCAAAGATTTATAATTTACTTGATATTTTTTATTAATAAAACAATAATTAAAAATAATAATTATTTTTTTAGAGTTCAATGATAATTTTAAAAAATGAAATAATAATAATATTGTGGGATTAAATAATATTGGGCCTATCATTTTCGTGATTTTTTTTATCAAGTTCTGATTCTAATTATTACAATACATGGTATTCTTTTGTTAATATGGCATTTATATTTATTTATTTGTTAAAATAATATATGATTTAAATTTATATTTTTTACTACGTTGTACATATCTTCAATGGATAATTATAGTAGTAATAAACGCCAAAAATTTGGAATGACACATAATGTTGCGAATCAACTACATCAATTTCTGTAGCTACTAATGGTTAAACTAATTTCCTTTTTTATACTAGAAATTACTATATTGATAATTATTTAATTATCTTTACAATTGTTTAATTATTATTTATAATACATATGTTTTTTATTCATTTTTTATATGTATTCCACAACACAAATGTAATCATCTATTGTAATATTATTTTTTTTATATAATATATCACTATATATCATTATTATCTACTAATTAATTATGTATATATACATATCAAAGTAATTACATATGCATGATATTTATTCTGGATTTGCGTGACAATTCTTTGTCTGATTTTTTGTCAAGTAAAAGAAATAAAAATGCACATCATGCATATTTGTTAAGAAAAAAAAAATACAAGTACGATATACATTAACTTATTGTAATAAAAATCAAAATTATCGTTAACGAATTATAATATTTTTATTTTCAATAACTTTTATTATTTTAAAAAAAAATATTTTTCAACAAATTATAGATACTCTTCATATATGGCAAGACAGAGAAGACATGAAATCATGTAAAGAAAAAGAATATGCCATTACAAAACGCAAATATTATGTAGTCTAATAAAAGTATAAGATAAATATATTACCCAAAATACTTTTTATCAGTTTACAATTGATTTTTTCCACAATGTTTATCTTGAAAAGTTATAATGTCATAGTACATAACTTCTTATTATGCATGTAGACATCAAAGAGTCAATGACTCATGCAAAGGGAGAACTACTTAGTCAAAAGAAAATTTCTTAACATAAATATTAGGGCACAAGAGATGAAATACACCGACATTTCACGATGTTGCTCCTTTCAAATATTATGAGACGATATCCTTTACATTAAGCAGATACTACTACCTGAGGATGTGTGGAAAAAAACTTGAAAATTGTTATGAGATGACATCCTTTACATTAAGCAGAAGGCTTTAAGAGACCAGATGATTTTATTTTTTGTAAATATAAAATATTTATTTATAAATAAATTATACATGAAAATATTAATATCTATATTACAATAAGCACGTGTGTCTAAAATATTGTTGTTTTTATTTATAAAATATAACTATTTATTTATCAATCTTCAGTTGACAAAATAACCAATTATAAAATCTAACTCTAATCGAAATAGAAAAATTAGTTTGAACTAATTCCACCAACCTAATTAACTTTGATGACATGATAATTTATAAGTTTACTAAAAACATGAGATTATAGGTAATCTATCTAAATATATCATTATATGTGCAAAGTTATAATAATTCATCGTTTTCGTATAAAATAATTTTTTAAATTGGCATGATAGTTTATCAATTGTTTTGGCATTAGGCTGATGCATCTGGATCCGATGCTCAACATATTAGAGAATTTGCAAAATGGATAGTTAGTGTGGGAGATGGAAATGTCGGTGAACATTTTGGAGATAGAGGAACATGTGTGAAAATATCAGATGAGACTCTTATTAGAACCTCATCTAATCCTATTGCAGTCATAGTGGAAAACACATATCACTCTATATGGCACATTGTGTTTGATCTATATATTTTTAAAGATAGAGCTATCTTGACATTCACGAATGGGTTTGTTGATACAATGAATGATTATGCCATGTCATTAATGAATAAGTTTATCTTGATTGATGATGAAGTATTTTCAGTTGAATTTCGAAACACAATCAAGTGTTCAAGTTTGGCGAGTCACAAAATTAAATTGAAGGAGAGATGCATTATCATGCTTTTGAGAAATATTGATATATCCAATGGGTTGTGCAATGACACTAGGATGATAGTTACTAAACTTGATAAGCAAGTAATTAAAGCCCAACTCATTTTAGAGAGAATAATTGGTCATAAGTATCCAATTGCAAGAATGTCATGAACCCCTCAAATTTCTCTAAAATTTTAGTTCAATTCTAGAGGAGGTAGTTTTTCGTGACGGTTTACTTTGCTATGCCCATAAACAAGAGTCAGAGACTATGTTTAGTCATGACCAATTGTATATTGTCATTTCAAGAGTAACTAACAAAAAAGGTCTAAAAGTTTTAATCTAGTTAGAGAATGGACATACACAAGACTCAACGACTAACGTGGTGTATGATGAAATTTTTGAAAGATTTTAAAATAAATATAAATTCAATTCTCAAAATTTTATGTTTAAAAACATATTTTATTTTTTTACAATATTTAATATTCCCTCCGTCTCATTCAAAATGACCCCATTTGACTAAAATTGTCAGTGTTTTATAAACTTTTGAAGTCATCTTGAATGGGACAGAGGGAGTATAATATATATATATATATATAATATATCTTATATATAAATAAAGTAAAAACTATGTAGAAATTTGTTTCTAAAATTTTTATTTTACGAATAATTTTTTAAAAGTTCAAAAAGTTTTATATAACAATTTTTGAGATAATAGAGACCGAAAGATTACATGAGAGAGATGAGCTACTTTTAAATATATCTTCATTCCTCTACAGCAATCCTATCAAGAATCAAGGATCCCACTAACAAAATATTAAAATAACATAAAAAGATAAAAATAACTTAAAAGATCTCTTTCCTCCACATGCGTAAGACATGCGTAACTCTCTAATTGACAATACTATTGAAATTGTCATTTCCCCCAATTTCTGAACACTTCATTTTTCCTTCATTACTTTTTTCCTTAAGAGCTTCATCACCTTTTTCAATTAACATTGAGCTCATGATAATTCCGCCCCTCTTTTCGGATCCTTGTCCACAAGGATCAAAATATGGAAATTTTTTCTTCAAGAAAAGTCCAATCTTCCCAAGTTGTAAGATATGGAAGACAGTCAGTCCAGAGAACCAGGAATTGGCGGACAGCTCGTCCATGCTGAGAATTGATGTGTTCGCCATTAGAAGTGATCGAGGAAACAACAAACACATCATCTTGATTGACGACCGACATATTGGTTGCTGGAGTAAGGTAAAGACTAATCACTTTCTTGAGTAAGGAGACATGGAATACCAGAGGAACTGTCACGCCCGCCCTCCGCTAAGGTAGCCAAAGTCGGAAAAACCGTGATTGGGGAAAGGAACATAAAAATAGAGGAAAAGAATGAGACTTGCACGAAGAGAAATATCTGAATACTTAATCTGAGTGTCTGCAGCGGAATTTGGATCAATTTCTAAGTTTACATGTATGAAGACATGCATACCCCCAAGAGTTACTACTAGGTGAGTTCGACAAAATCTTCGCTTAGCACTTTCCCTTTTTCATCACAGCTCAACCTGCACATTTAGAAATACATGTAGGGCTGAGTACAAAAGTACTCAGTAGACACATGCCCGAAATCACATTCATACATAGGGATTTTATTTGAAAGTACCTATGTTCACTAAATTCTTTTCTTGAAAAATCCTGAGTTCGACTGATTAGTCTAAGTTCTTTAGTAATCAAGCATATCTATAATTTCTGTGTGCCGGGAAGGTGGCCACCTTCCACGGATACCTTGACCGGCCAACCCGCTAGATGACTCACGGTCCTTGTGTACACTAGTTCGAGTGCACTACTAGAAATTTATAAATAGATAACACTCAATAGATAACGGTATTTTTTCTAAAGTGTTATGTATGTGCGTGTTTTTTAAATAGATAACAGTTGGTGTTATCTATATTACTGTAACTTATAACAATGATAACGCTTTCTAATATATCGTAATTTATGCTTACAATCATTGTTAACAATTTTGTAACAATTGTAATCTATATAAAGTGTTATATGTATTTTTTTATAACAGATAGATAATATTGTTAAGAATAAAGTGTTACTAATAAAAATAAAAACATTATAATAATAAAATATTATAAGAAAACCCTAATTTCTACTAAATTCTTCTTTTCTATCATATTTCATCCACATAATCTACTCCCGCCGTCGCCATCGAAAAGAAATAATTTCTTCCTTTCTTCTTTCAGCCCTACAATCTACTCTCCAAATCTTAGTGGAGCCTTTAAAACCTTAGATCTTGTATACAAAAATCAAAATCCCCAAATTTGTGAATACATATATATCCAAAGTGTAGCTCGTTGAAGTTAGCCGGATTCTTACGATTCCATTTGATGAGCGCATAGGCAGAGAGAGAGAGAGATTGGTCGCACTGGCGGAACTTGATGATGGTGCCGCCGCTGGAGCAGAGGCTGCGGACGACGCCGGACTTCTCGGGGTAGGCCATGGCCACCAGGAATTCGGCCAGAGAGCGGTTGAGGTGGTATTTACAGATTCTTCCTTGTGTGAGAGTGAGATCAAAGATTTTTTCAATTTCTAATTTTATTTTTTGGGGTTTTTATCTTGAAGATATTTCGTTCACAACTTTCTTGTCATTTTATTGTTTATTATGGGATATTTTATTTACGAGTGGTTCATTGCCTTTAAATTATCAGATATGAAATCCTTCTTTATGTGAACCTAAAAGTTCTACTCTACTATCTTTAGCTTGCGAAAATGGCTGCAACAGCAGCTACAAGTGCATCACTCTTTAATTCTTCTAAGAAAATTGCATCTATTGCCGGGGGTTGCTTCAAGATCACATGGTATGTATGCTTTTGATTTTCAAGTTAGTTGAGACATAGGCGCTGATGTATCTTGACTAAAGACTTGCTTTGGATCTTCACTTTTGATGTTTGAGATTGAGAATATTCATTACTTCCTTAAATGTTTGGTTTCACCAAATTTTCATCCATTCACTATATGTGCGGATTAGTGATCCAATCAAGAAAAAGAGTAAGATCAGCGGGAAAGTCACAGCTGCTGTTGTTGTAGCATCCCCTGTTGAGGAAGTTAAAGAGTAAGCACTTACCTCATTTAAGTAGTAAGGACTAAAGAGAGTGTTGGTGTCATATATAAAGTGTGAACAACCGGTGTTGCTGCATCGTGTTCATGCAGATATGTGCTTCCATCGTGGGCTGAATTCCACCAGGCACTCGGGGTTGAGTTTTGTTTGCCTTTGCTATTTGACATATTGTAGGGTTGAGGTGGTATTTACAGATTTTTCCTTTTCTTTTTCTTTCAATTATTTAAATAATAATCTCTGGGGTTCAAATTGAACTTGGTAATCTGATTATTGTTCACGATCAGGTGTGAATTATGTTTTTAGTGAATCTCAATTTTTAGTTCTGTGCCTAATGATATATAATATATTTGAAAGTAAATGTGTGTAGTCTTCCTTCTGTAATCTGTGTATGTTGTAGTTACATTACATGGCTAATGATATATAATATATTTGAGAGTAAATCAATAAAATATGCATGTTAATGTTTTTTTCTTTATTTCTTTTTCCTTAATCATTTGACTTCTCCCTGACTGATTTATGTGGTTTGAAGTTGAGTTTGTCTTTGCATTTCTTTGTTTATGCCTTTAATCAAATTGGTGGGTTTTCTTCAAAGTTCAAAAGTTAACAAGGTTAGTTAGTGGAATAAGGTTCTGCTTTTGTTCAGAATGAAATATAATTTTGATTTATGATTTTTCCATCTTTTTGCATGCATGGTTTTCTAGTTATTTTTCATGCAAAAGAGACTTTTAAAGGATTTGGTGTTTGATCCCTACTTTATGTTTCCATGAAGGAGTCTGTTTAGCATTTGTAGATGACTAAGAAAAACAAAAATTATAAAAAAATATTTTTTGTTGTGTAATCTTTAGTTAATATTGCACCTTCCTTCTTCACTACTCTGACTTGACTTTGTATTTATTTGTGCAGGTGACCTGGGCTCTAACAAGGTTAATATATGCTTGATTAACTAAACTAACTGTTTAGGAAATGTACATGGAATATTCATTTTTCTTTAATTTCTTTGGTTCTACAGCAAATTATGGCACATATATGGCTTGTTGCAGGCATAATCATAGTTTGCGGCCTCTATATCGAGGTATGTATTTTGCTCTGAACCAACATCTATTTTTTAAAAGCTTTCCACGTTAAGGATCTCTACTGGTTTATGATAATTGTATATACTGCTCATTCTTGGTAGTTTTATTCTCTCAATTTCATATTTTTGTTTTGGCATTCCTTACTTGGTTCTTTAGGTTGTTCTTGTTGGGAAATGGTTGTTGATGCTGACAATTCCAGAATTTATTGTCTCTTATCTGTTGTTTCAACAATTTTTTTTTTTTTGTAGACTTGAACTTATTCACGGCTAATAAGGAAAGATCTGCAAAAATGGTGAACTAGAAAGATATGATTTAGCTGATGAAGATGCAAACATGACGCTTAAGTTGACCTTCCTTACAAATAAGGTATTGAGTGTTCTTACCCTGCATTTATAAATGATTACAGATTACTGTAGCATGTGTTATTTTACATTGTTGATTATAGTGTTTCTTTATCATGATTTCATTTACCTTATACTATACATATAACGTAGTTATATCAGAATTCATGGTGTCTTTTATCATCAATTAAATTAATATAATTGTCATGAACATAATTATAACTTAAATACATCACTTTTTTATTATTGATTATTATTTAATCACATTCATATTATTTTTCAGGTGCAATGGAAAGATGAACGTTTTTTGTGAGATTCATGGATTATAATAGTGTTGGAAGATATTTTGGCATTAAACTATAAATTATGGATTATAAATGTAAAATGAGTATACTTTTATTTCAAACATATTTACTATATTTGGATTGTATATACTTTTGTCGAATATTTGTACAGTAGAAAATGTTTCTATCATATTTAATATGATATTATTTGGTGTCTTTCGATATATTATTAATTGTTCTTTTTGAAATATAATTTGTTAGAAAAGAGAAATTTGAATAGTTATAGATAACGATACAAAATCGTTATCTATATAACGATGAAACGTTTTCTGAACAAAAAATACAAAGCGTAAAAAAGACATTACATAACACAAATAACCATTATGTATACCCTTAAATACATAACATTAAGCTCTCGTTATGTAAGTAGAACCAAAACGTAATCTAAGTATATAATAGATTACAAAAAAATATGAATTGATAACGGTTGCTATTGTTATATAAAGATCAAATAGATGACGGTTCTAAAACGATATGTTTACATTTATGTAACGTTATCTATATAAGGATAGATAACGGTTGCAAACGTTATCTATGAGCGTGCACACAATAGATTACACAAGCATATATAACATATTTTTGCACGTATGAATAACGGCATTGCGCCGTTATCTATGAGCGAATTTCTTGTAGTGTGGGGATGCTTACCCACTGGAACCCGAATTTGATTTCATAATCATAGCAGATATGTATCATACAAAACATAAAACATTTATGGCAAGACAATACTTGCAATATCAATTTCAATTCAAAAGCTATTTAAAAAGAAATAACATAAATGCGGATAAACACGCATATTTTCTTTTAGTATAAGAAAGCCTACTTGGATCGTCTTGACTGACGACTGCTTCGTTCTCGAACTGCGGTCCTGACCTTTCGTCGTACCCTTTTAAATAAACCTCGAGTGAGATAACATTTTCGAGTGCATCTAATTATATTCTCTAAGTGTAAGGAATTATTATCCTTTGTTATTTGAGAATTATTCTCTGGTCTTTTAACTCGGCTATCTTTCGATTTTTGGATTTAGATTCTAGAAGGGTCGTTCGATGATTTCTAATCAAACCATGTTTTGACTTTGATTAAACACATAACTTCATGTTTGATCATTTCTCGGCACTTATGCTCGTCTAATATCAAAACATCTTTGAATATCATGAAACTTTAATACACTATAACATAATGAAACCTCTTTAGCTTAGCTGATTAAATAAGACTATCCTCGGTCCCTTGTGGACCCGACCCCTTGTGGGTAAATCAACCTCTTTTCGACCCCTTGTGGGCCACATTAATAGCTCATACAAATGAAACAAAACGCAACAATGATTATAACCATGTAATCACTAAGCTTATTTTTAATTTTTTGCACACTTGACGGAAAAAATCCGATAAATTCACAACATGCTCAACACATGTTCAAGCTAAATGAGCAGTTGACTTTGAAAAATAAAAATAAATTGGAAATAATTCCAATTGTATCGAATCAAACTTTAAAGTGACCATAACATCGTAAAGTTTTATAATCCGAAGACAAAACACATAAAATCATTTTACTCTATTTTTCACGAATTTTCAAAGTTATATAAATTTCCAGATTTTCGCTGGAATTGACAGTTTGCGCAACCATTTTGAAAAATTCATAACAAATCGAAAACACAACGAAACGGGGTAATTCAAGTTGGAGATTACTCCTACTCGATCTAGTATTTTATTATGTTAAAAATTCTACACATTCTGTACTTAAAACGACGAGACAAAACCCGGGCAGAAACTGTCGCCCCTTTCTCTTTTTTTTTAAACATGCACGATTAATTTCCGTATATTCACATAATAATCGTATATAACCTACATACATGCTTGTCAATTCGATTCATCCGAGAAAAATCGAAAACATATAAAACGACGAGCTCAAGTTAACTTCTCAAAACCTAACATGCTTAGATTGCCTTGAAACTTAATATACAAGCTTATCTAACTTACACGAGCAACAATAATTCTCGACATTTTTCTATTCGGACTCGACTCGATAAAAATCGAAAAGGGCAGCCCCTATTTCACTTTTTCATCAAGCTCAAAACATAAAAATAAAACCGTAGAGACGTAGGTAAGATCGAGGGCTACCTTTCTATCGGATTAGCTTTCGAAGAAATCAAAAAATAAAAATTCCGCGTATGGTTCGTATCGCGATAAAAGTGTATGTAAATTATTGCGCTTTGTCCATATTTCGGCTCAGACTTCAAATCCGGGCATTCGAATGTATCCAAAAATAGATACGGATTTTCTACATAAATCATATCGACAACCAGGGCGATATCATTCTCCTCTTATCTCTCTTGCACTTCTTTAACATTCATCCCGACTTATATAAATCGCTTTATTCCTTTCTTGGACCGTTTCTATTCCTTGCATTCTTTTATCACATTTATGCTCCAGAATGAATCCCGTCGAGCACATTAACATACTTGTACTCCGGAACGAATCCCGTCGAGCACCTTATCGATGAACATTATATCATAACTTAGTGTATCTCTCTAACTGCGAGAAGATATCACTCTAATCGTTTCTCTATTTCTTTCCAGAACTTTGACTCATAGTTCTGCGTCAACTGGGTTGCACATCCACTGGAGGATGACAATTTCTCTGAGGTGGCTGCATAAGAGTAAACTCACTTTCATCATAAGGAATTTAATGACTTGCATTTTTCGTGACAATACCCATGAACTGAATTGAATGAGCTGAACTGAATTGAACTTGAACTGAACTAAAACTTTCTACGTTCCACTAAACTGAAATTGAAACTGAAATTGAAACTGAACTGAAATTGAACTCCCTTATTCTCTACGTTCTACTGAAACTGAATCTCGCTTATTAAACTGAAACTGAAACTTGCTACTCGTGCACTGAACTCACGCATCGTTCGGGTTATAACTCTCTAAGAAATCTAGCGATAAATCAATAGCCAAATCGAATCTTCGTTGAGGTATACCACCGAATAAGGTGACCATAATTGTGTCACTAATCATATAATTTCATTCGTTGAGATCATCTTGGTGTCACTGCTCCTTCGAGTCCTTCCTTCTTTGACCATATCTTTTAAGCTCTCTTTGAATATGCAGTCCCATTCCTGCATATCCTCGGAGTCCCTCTCATTCTAATGTGTTCCGGTTCATTCATCTTACTGAACATATATGTTGATCGGGATAATAGATAACCCCTACTAATCCATCGTTCTATATTCTTTTACACTTGTGATAATGCATCTTAGAGTACATTTGACTAATCTCTCTTTTAGAAACTACTACATTAGAAAAGTTCGAAAGCTTTCTAAGTTCTCATTCTTTCTCGTCATTCACTATTCTTCCTTGGAAATAATCATAGATCTAAGGTAAGTCTATGTTCTTTGAGGAATCATATTCATCTCGATTTTCTTTATCATACTCTACTGGAAATTTATTTCCAGTGCTTTTCTTTAACTGTTATCATCATTCATAAATGTCATAACTTACATTTTAAAAAAAATATTCCTTCTTTCATAATCCTCATTCCTCATTGAAACAGAGTTTCAAAGCTCATTTATACTCATTCATACTCATTCATACTTTTCATTTCTCATTGAAACACAGTTTCAAAGCTTACTCATGAACTAAACTCATTGAAACCAAGTTTCAAAATTTACTCATATTGTCCTCTTCTTTTCTCATTGAAACCAAGTTTCAAACTCAATTATATTATCCTCTTCTTTTCTCTTCTTTTATTTGAGCAGCTAAGATCCTACTTCTCAGGTCAGATTTCAAAATCATCTCTCCTTGATGAATAACGTGCTTTGGCTCAAACACGTATTTTCTAAGTTATGACATATGGAAAACGTTGTGAACTATTCCAAAACTAAGTGGTAAGACTAATCTATATGCCATTGAACATATTCTTTTCAAGAATTTCGTACGATCCAATAAAACGAGGTCTAAATTTTCTTTTCACATTAAATATGATTAATCCTTTAGAAGGAGAAACCTTTAAGAAAACTTTATCTCATATTTCAAATTTGTTGGTCCCGAAAGGGCAAGGTTTGGTGTATGGGGGGGGGGGATACACCAAACTACAAACTTTTCAGTTTACTTGACAAGTTATGAGAGAGTTCAAGCTATTCTGTATAAGAAATTGCTCGAAAATGACTAGACAGATCGATAGCAGTTTAGTCCAAACAGATTACTCTCTTAGTGAAAATACTTAGCTAATAATAAGAGTGATCTTATTACTTTCTGAGTGTTAAGTGAGTGCGGAATAATGGTGGAATAATGATTGCTCTTGTTTAGAAAACCTTAAGTATTAACCAGATTGTTTAAGGAGATTGATTGATATGCACATGGATGATAGTGCAGAGGGTTAAAATAATAAACAACAGAAAATAAATATGCAAGAAGATAAAGCACACAGTTGTTTAACGTGGTTCGGGAAATTCCTACGTCCACGATCTGGTCAAAACTAGACCAGATTATCCACTACTAGGATACTCTGCTTCTTTATACTCGTGGAGAACGAGTCACAAGTATCAATCACAACTAGAGAGATACTTATGCACGAAATAAGAGTCGTGTCCCTTTACAACAGATTACCTCTACGTTACCACTAGAAAACTACTAGCTAGCAGGGTGATCTCCTTTCACTCGATAAGACAGACTTGAATCGAGGTGGTTGGTGTGATGTAGAATCACAGAGTGTTGAAGCTCTAAGTCTGGATTGCAGCTTGATTGCTTGAGAAGATAACAACAGTGTAGCTCGCGTGTGTGTTCTCTATATTTCCAGATTTTTAACTTCAACTATATAGGCATTGAATTTTAAATTCTAGCCGTTTTGTTGATTGACGTGAGATAGATGGTATATTGCCAATCAATGGTTTCCATCATATCTGTTCTTGCCATATAGGAAAGGTTGACTCAATCTTTGAGTTATGGAAAGCAGATTGCTAACGGTCTCTTTCTTTCTATGTGTTAACCGAAGATCTTCTTTTCAATCCAAGTTGGATGGACTTGATCTTGACGTGGCAAGAGAATATGATGTGTAGGATGATGTCAGCTAGTGGATTGATGACTCAATCGTTCTGGTTCCTTGCTGTGGGCATCGATCTGGTCATCGATCTGGTCACTGTCTGTTACAGCAGATCGATTCCTTTTGGCGTGAAATCTTGACTTTCATCCTATTCTAAGTTGATATTGACTTTTATAGGAATATTTCCTTTACACATTAAGTCATCTCCTAATCTGTTCCATAACAGGATTCACTTTATCTCTAGTGATCTGGTTTTACACGTAGAACAATTTAAGCTCTAAAAGGACAAAGTGTGTTTTGAAAGATCATCATAAAAACTAAAATCTTTAGGGTTCCCAACAATTTCCCCCTTTTTGATGATGTCGAAACCACACTTTACAATAATTCCTATAAGCACATAGAGAATGATCTGGTCTGATAGCCAGATTGATGTTTGTTCGTTATTAAGTTTATAACGTTTAGGGAATTTTATATATGTTTTGGACAATGGAGTGTTGTCATCAGAAACTCAAAAAGATTTCATATATATATAGAGACAAAAAGAGTTTACAGATAATCAACACAAGAATAAGACATGCAGATCATAATGATAAGAAAATTATATCTATCTGCTCCTCCTTTTCACTTCTTGTTGTCTTTTCATCTTCGCTCTGGTCTCATCCGAGATAAGTTGAACACTCTCATATATTCCCTCTCTGATCCTTATGTAGTCCGGGTCCTCTGCATCCACCTTGTATCCTCTGTTCTCAGCTAGCTGGTTGATGAAGGTGAGCAGGAATGTCTTGTCTGGTAGATCAGTCCCTGGAATGGTGGGGCATGATCTGTATTCTTTTTCGAGCGCAGTGATCTGGATGTTTGCTTGGGCAGCAGCCTTCCTTATTTCTCCTACCAGATCACTGACTTCATTCATGTCCAGATATTTATTGAATGCCTCGTTGGGTGATCCCTCAATGTATGCAGGTTCCTTCAGGAAGTATCTGCAGAGAACAAATGCATTCTTAAGCCCTTCCCATCCATCTCTTAGGTGAACTGGGACCCAGTTGGTCACTCCAGATGGTCTGATGTGAGTAGATGGCCAGCTGGACCCAGTTTTCTTCTTCTTCTTTTGAGTTTTGCTCGATCTGCTAGATGATTTAGATTTTTGAGTGTGAGCAGATGGAGCAGATGGAGGGCTGGCTGTTTGTGCAGTGATCTGCTGCTCCGGTTGAGCTATCTCCTTTCCTTTCCCTTTTTCAACCGCAGCAGATGGTTTCTTCCCCTTACCAGATCCTTCCTCCTTTTCGACATCAGCAACAACTATGTTGATAAGTGTCCGGAGGGAAGAGATTTCTTCCTTCAGTGCATTGATTTCTTTGTCGGTCTCCACCTTCTGTGTAAGCAGTGATGTAATATTGAGAATGGAATCATCAATCTACTTTTGAAATGATTTGGTGATGTTGGATAGTTCGGCTGTGTGGCGCTCGACATCTTCCTGGACAATCCCAAAATCATTGAAGTATGTGTCGATCATTGTTTTGGTGGGGTAGCGCAGTTCGCTTAACTTGCGTTCGACAAAATTCTTCCCATTGACCTCAAACTGCCTAAAGAGTGACCTGGTATAGGCATTTGCTTCTTTGATTATGTCAGCAGTTAGGCCATCTGTCTGTTCTTTGACGATGGTATGTACCATGTCCTTCTCTTTTTCTGCAAAATCAGTGATGATCTTGTAGATTTCTTTCACCTTGAGCTCAGTTGTAAACAGACTTTGATCGATCTGTGCCTTTCGTTCTACATCAGCAGCTCGATCATCGTCCATTTTCTTGCTGATTTCTTCTATCTTCAGCCGGCAGATTCTTCTTAGGTCAGAATCAACTTGATCGACGTGGGTCTTCAAGTGATTGTTGAATTCTGTAAGTATGCGGGTGGCTTCATCTTGGACTTGAGAGAGCGTCCCATACATGTATTGGTCCACTTTCATGGAGATAAGATCTCTGATTTGCGTATGGGACAGAGATTGAGTTTGGTCCATCAGTATGTCTTCCATGGTGTATGTTTGCACATAGACACCAAGTGCAGCTGCAGCAGCAGGGGTGAAGATGTCATTTGTAAGGTTGCCTTCGACATTCTGTCCAGCAGGCTCATCCTCTGCTTGTGGTGGAGCAGTTGTGGCAGGTTCCCCCTCAGTCTGTGGAGTGGGTTCTTTTTCAGCATCAGTCAGGGGCTGATCTGGTGTAACCTCAGCCATGGCTGCACCCTGGTGGTGAGCATCAACCTGTGCTGCCTCTTCCTCCATAATATTTTCTTCAATGTTGTTGAAAAAGTCCAGCATATGGGCTTTCTCATACACAGATCGCAAATCGATCTAGAGTTCTGCAGCCTCAAATTTCGCCATGCCAAGTATGTCTGGCTAGTAGGTCTCTCTTAACTCAGAAATTGAAGAAGCAGTGAATATCTTGAGAAGCGTGGCTTCTTCGATTTTCAGCGTATGAATCGATCTGGTGCGGAGCAAAGCGTCCAACACGTAGAATTCCTTGTCTTTCACCAACAGAAGGAATTTTAAACGTTTGGCAGCATCATAGGTCTCCGGGGTGAGCTGTATCCCGGGAAAGGTTCTGAGCACAGAGTGATCTGCCTCTGTCTCCAGCATTCTTACTACTGTCTCAGCCTTCTGTACCTCCTCCTCTTCATCCGTAGATGCTTCGTCTCCCTCAACCCCCTCATCGATCTGCTCTAGGCGATCAGCAGATGATGGGCTAGTAGAATGTGCGGGAGAGAAGTCTTTGGACTGATCTGGGTGTACTGAGGAAATGGGGGCCACATCTTCTGGTGGTCCTCCCATCAGAATTTCCTTTTCCTCAACCTCCTGTTGAGGGAGAACAGATTCTGGTGCAGGTTCTGGGCTTTGTGCTGCGTCAGCCAGTTTCTGCAGCTTCCTTCGTTTGGGTTTGGGTGGCTGAGCTGCTGTAGATGTATCTGTGTCAAGTGAGCTTGATCTTCTGGTGGTCCTCTTGGTGGGTGTCCTCTCGATTGGCGTTTCTTTAGTGATCTTGGATTTTGTTGGGCGATCTGTTTGACCAGGTGGGGGAATCCAGATGGGATTCGAGTTTCCCATCTCCATCAGTGCACTAAACACCACTGAATCCTTCACCCGTGCAATCAGATTGGCTGAAATGCCCATCGACATTTCTATCTGATGCTGGTCCTTTGGAAAATGTTGCCTGGTGTTGAATTCAACAGCTGTGTCCCATTGGTGATGAGGGAAGAATGTTTCCAGCATGAAGCTTATTTTCGTTGAGTGTCTCAAGCTGTTGCGCTTTACTTCAATGCCGGGGGATCCTCCTTTCACGAACAGGATCATCTTGGCTTCCTTGGCCAAGAGATCAAATAAAATCCTGCTCCAGTTCACTGGCAGGTTGAGTACCACTGCTACTAGGATCCTGAACTTCTCAAGAGAGACCTGATCGTAGGATCCGTTGTGGTTGAGAAAAATTCGTTGTACGAATTCAAACAGAATTCTGAATTCTGGAGCGAGAAGGGCACGGACAAACATTTTGTTTGTATATTGGATGGGTATGATCATCACCATCTCCACTGCTTCTTGCAGTTGTTCTGCAGTGAGTTTTCCAAGATCAAGGCCTTCATCCTTCACTTTGTAAACATCGTTGATGATGTTGATGACGTTATACGAGGTGTTACTGATTGTGTTCCCTTTACTGACCCTGATGGTTGCCTCGGTTCCACCCCTCTCTCCCTGCCATGAGAGGTAGAAAGCAGCAACATCTTTAGGTAGGAAGTGGACTGGGTGTGAAGTGATAATGTTGTATAAACCTACAAGAAATACAACAGAGCATATGTGAGCACTATCCTTCCATCAGTGAAGTATAAGTGCTCAAAATAGTTCATACAATCTAGCAGTTTATATCACAGTAATCATACCCGAACGTATATGCAGATGAGAAAAGAAAAAACAGTTCAAACACATGAACGAAACAAGCAAATATAAAATGGTGAACCTTTGCATGTGCGAACAAGGTCAAATGCCTTTTCTAGTTTGTGAAACCCGAAGGTATCGAGAGTGGCAAAAAGGTCTTGGTGCAAGTATGGTTTCAAAAAGGTTGCTTGATCAAGAAACTGAGAAGATTTTGGTGCCATTTTTGCTAGAAACAAAGAGATTTTCGAAGGTAGAGAAAGTTTGAAAGAGAGGAAATTTTGGCTAAGTGATTCGAGAAATGTAAGTGTGAGTGATACATGAAACGCCTTATCAATCTATATACACGAAAGAGAAGATAAGTAGAGTAATAAAATATTCAGAAATTCTTCCCTTTTTCAGCTTTCCCGCCTTTCCATGTTCTAGGTTTCCAGTCTATCACCGCTTCTATTTATCGTATGATACACGCGCTTTGATTGAACGGTTGTGATGTAGCGCGTTGTCTTTGGTTGCAGTCATTTTCTCTCTTTTTCTTGATTTGGTAGATATTTCCTCGATCACGTTTCCCAATTACTGGACTTAATCATCAAAAAAAATAAAAGATTTGATATCTAGAGTCAGAAATCAGATATTTTATATAATTAGTCGCCATATATAGTTGACCTTTCCCCCTTAACTAAGTAATGGGATAATTAATAATATTAAATTAATATCCACGTGGCATTTAGTAATCTGGTCAAGGTCAATCTCTTGCATAGTGAGAACTATCGATCTGGTTGTGCCACCGTTCAATCTGGTGTTTTGACTCCTTTACTAATTCCCAGTTGGAATTTCATGTGATCTGGATTTTATTAATCTGGACCATGATGATCTGGTTTTGATTCCCTGTTGGAATATTGAATTTGATCTGTTTTAGATCAATCTGGTTCTTTCTTCAAGATTTAAAAGTCCTAGTTTTCCCAAAAGGAACTTAAATCTTTCTTCTGGTAATGCCTTAGTGAGAATGTCTGCTCTCTGAACTTCAGTGTGTATTTTCTCAATCTGAACATGTTTCCTTTCAACATGGTCTCTTATGAAGTGATGTCTCACATCCACATGTTTGCATCTGGTGTGCAACACTGGGTTCTGTGTGATTGCTATAGCACTTGAACTATCACAGAAAATTGGTATTTCCTTAACATCAATCTCATAATCTTTAAGCTGTTGTCTTAACCATAGTATTTGTGCATAACAACTTCCAGCTGCCATATATTCTGCCTCTGTAGTTGAGGTGGCAACTGATGTCTGTTTCTTTGAGAACCAAGAAATCAGTTTATTTCCTAGAAATTGACATGTACCAGATGTTGACTTACTGTCCAGTTTACATCCAGCATAATCTGAGTCAGTATATCCAGTTAACTCAAAATTGTCTTCACATGGATACCATAATCCTACATGGGCTGTTCCCTTAAAATATCTTAGTATCTTCTTAGCTGCTTCCATGTGAGACTCTTTGGGATTTGCTTGATATCTTGCACATACACCTACTGCAAATGTGATGTCAGGTCGACTGGCAGTTAGGTATAGTAATGATCCTATAATCCCTCTGTATTGAGTAATGTTTGCTGGTTTTCCTTCTGGATCTGGATCAATTTTTCCATTTGTTTGCATTGGGATTTTCACTGGGTTACTGTCTTTTAACCCAAATTTGGTCAGCAGATCGTTGATGTATTTTGTCTGATTAATAAAGATACCATCGGGTAGCTGCTTGACCTGCAAACCTAAAAAGAAGCTCATTTCTCCCATCATGGACATTTGGTACTTATTTTTCATAAGTTCAGCAAATTTGTCACACAGATAGGTAGATTGAAATCCAAAAATGATATCATCTACATAGATCTGGACTAAGAGAATATTTTCTTTGACTTTGATGATAAACAAAGTCTTGTCAACAGATCCTCTTCTGAATCCAGATTCTAGTAGGAAGGTTGATAAGGTCTCATACCAAGCTCTAGGGGCTTGTTTTAGACCATAGACTGCCTTAGCCAGTCTGTATACTTTCTGATCTGGATCTGCCTCTTCAAATCCATGTGGCTGTTCCACATATACTTCTTCTTCAAGGATGCCATTAAGGAAGGCACTTTTGACATCCATCTGGTATACCTTGAACCGTTTGTGAGCAGCATATGCGAGAAATAGCCTTATAGCTTCTAATCTGGCTACTGGTGCGAATGTTTCATCAAAATCAATGCCTTCTTGTTGATTATAACCTTTAGCTACCAATCTGGCCTTGTTTCTGACTACTTCACCATTCTCATCTCGTTTATTTTTGAACACCCATTTTACACCTATCACCCCTTGGTGTTTGGGTCTGTCCACGAGATACCAGACTTCATTCCTTTTGAACTCATTGAGTTCTTCTTGCATTGCTGTTATCCAATCTGCATCTTGGAGTGCTTCATAAGCATTGGATGGCTCCATGCGAGAGAGGTAACAGCTCAACAATGCACTTTCTCCATGCATTCTTCTGGTCTTCACACGATCTGATGGGTTCCCAACGATCTGTTCTGGTGGATGATCTTGTATCCATCTTCTTCTTCTGGTCATCTCTTCATCAGATATTTCAGGATCAGGTTGATCTGTTGGTTCCTCAAACTCAGGGTGTGTTGTTGATATGGTTTGGAATGGATTCTCATCTGGACTTCCTTCTGAATTTGGATTTTCATGTTGATCATCGTTTGTGATGATTGTTTCATTGTTTTCGGTTGATGATCTGTTTTCATCCAGATTGTGTTGTGATATTCCCCCTTGCTGTATGATATCTTCAGCAACAGGTGGAGTGACAATTTCTTCATCCTTACTTTTTGAATTCCAGACAAGAATATCTTCAAGTAGTAGTTCATTCATCCTTCTGGTAGTCACCTGGTTTTCTGTCTGCTTTTCATCTAGTGACCTGTACTCAATAGTAGACTCATCAAAAACAACATGAGGTGTTACCTCCACAATATGAGAGTTCTTATTGTAAACTCGATAAGCTTTACTAACATCAGAATATCCTAAGAATATTCTAGGGTCAGTTTTGCTATCAAAAGTTTTCAATTGTGATTTCCCATTATTGTGTATGTAACACAGACAGCCAAAAGTTCTAAAATAAGAAATCTTAGGCTTTCTGTTGTTCCAAATCTCGTATGGTGTTTTTCCATGTCTTATTGTGATGGATGATCTGTTTTGAGTATAGCAGGCTGTGTATATAGCTTCTGCCCAGAATTTCTTCGGTAGATTGGTTGAATTAAGCATTGTGCGAGCTGCTTCCTTGAGTGATCTGTTTCTCCTTTCAACAACTCCATTCTGTTGGGGAGTTCGAGAAGCAGATGTTTGATGAGTGATTCCCATCTTGTTGCAGTATGCTTCAACCTTTTGGTTGAGAAATTCTGTTCCTCGATCTGTTCTGATAGAGGTTATACTCATCTCTTTCTGTTTTGTGATCTTGTGAAGGAAGTCAGGGAGCTTATCTAGGGTCTCTTTCTTCTTTAACAAAAAGATGACCCAAGTGAATCTTGAGTAATCATCTATGATTACCAATGTGTACTTTCTCCCATTTATACTTAGTGGCTTCACTGGTCCAAACAGATCAAGATGTAACAGCTCCAGTATCCTTGATGTTGAGTGAGCTGTTTTGCTTGTAAAGGATGATCTGGTTTGCTTTCCAGCTTGACAAGCATCACATATGTGATCTTTATCATACACTTGATCTGGTAGTCCTTCCACTAACTTTTCCTTGGCAATCCTGTTGATTGACTTGAAGTTTAGATGGCTTAATCTCCTATGCCATAACCAGCTGGTTTCTGATACAGTCTTAGTGACTAAGCAGGTTTCGATCTGATTTGTCCACTGGACAATGTATAATCTATCCTGCAGTTTACCGGTAAGGAGTATTTCATCTCCTTCCTTGTTCTTCACCAAACAGTTGTTAGTATCAAAAACAATCTGATTACCATTAGCACAAAACTGACTTACAGAAAACAGATTGTGACTAAGACCCTCAACATATGACACATTTGTGATAGTAGTCTTGCCAACTTTGATGTTTTCATACCCTCTGGTATATCCTTTTGAATTACATCCAAAGGTGACCTGGGGTCCTGGTTTTTCTATGTAATCTGATAGCAGGTTCTTATCACACGTCATGTGTTTTGAACAACCACTATCGATTATCCAGATTGTTCCTCTTGCAACCTTACTCCTTCTTGCAGTTCTTTGATCCTGCAATTAATTAAACTTAGCTACCCTTTCAACGTTTGGGTGCTTGATTATTAGCAAACATTCCTTTTCGAATCCAGAACATTCTAGGGTTAGGGACAGAAATATAGCAGGTAATGATGTTCCCCTCATTATCAACTTTAGATATAGAGTGAATTTCAGATGGATGATATCTCTCTATTCCATCTTTCTTCAATCCTTTCTTAGTAGGTACTGTCCTGTTGACAATTTTTGTCCTGTTGACATCTGCTTTTTGAAGGTGATCTGTTTCTGTGTAGTGAGCTGGTTGTCCCTTTGTTTGATGATACTGCCTGTTCTTCTTTTTTTATTATCATCTTTTGAGGATAACCTTTCTTGTTTTTCAAGTCTTTCACTTGATCTGGTATCTGCTTCCTTTCTGGTACGAAGTTTATGGTTCCAGAGGACTTTTCTGAGTGACCTGGATATCCTAATCCAGATGTGCCTTTTTGTTGCAGATTGATTAGCAACTTGGCACGCTCATCACTCTTGCAAATCATTTCTTTTCCTTTCTTGATCTTTTCCTCAGCAACATTGTTTCTTGTAACCAGATCCTTAACTTTTGAGTTAAGTGAGTGGATCTCACTGTCTTTACTCTTGATATGTTCTTCCAGATCGTTTATTTTAGCAACAAATTGTGTGTTTGCTGTGCTTAGAGTCTGCTCAACTTTCTTTAATCTGTCATTCTCTTTAACAACTTCTTTAAACAGCCTCTTGATACTTGAGTAACTTTTGAACATCTCATCTATTTCATCCCATGAGTATTCTGCTTGATCTTCACTTTCCTGTTCAAGATCATTATTATTATCTGAGGAGTTTGAGTAGCAAGAATTTACCTCAATTTCATCTAGACCGTTGTCCAATCCCACATAGCATTCATTCCAGCTTTCTTCGTCGTCAGCAATGAAAGCTTCATCATTTTCTGATGAGCTATCTGAGAAATGACTCGAGCTGCTTGAGTTTTGTTCAGCTATCATGGCTTTGCGCTCATATTTAAGCTTTCGATCTCTTTTAGCTCTTAGTTCTTCTCTTTGACTTCTGGACAGATCAGGACAATCTGTTTTGAAGTGACCTATTCTGCCACATTCAAAGCAAGTGTAGTCTGTAGAGCTAGAGGTCTTTGTTGTTTTAGCAGTCTGCTTCTTGGACTCATTCTTGCTATCAAATTGATCATTGTCATACTTCTTGTTGAAGTTTCTCTTGTTATCTTTGTAGAAGCGTCTGTATTTCTTCGATCTGGTCTCCATCTTGTCTATTCGTTTGGCAATCATTGCGAACTCTTTTAAGAGTTTGTCATAGCCTTTCTCTTCATCTGGAGTAGTAGGCTCAGAAAGATCATCTGGTTTGCTCTTCGCTTTGAAGGCTACCTCTTTGTCCTTCTTTGAGCTGCTTTTTGCCTTTTTGGATAGATGATCTGGTCCTCGAATTCTTTGAATGTCACATTCATGACCTTTGAGATGATCAAATAGGGCTTCAGTGGACAGTTCATTGAAATCTGCTCTTAGAGGTTACATTGCAGTATAGATCTCCCAACTTGGTGGAAGAGCTCTAAGAACTTTCATGTTCTTCTCCCTTTGAGTATATTTGTTCTTTTTGAACGCAGATATCTCAAGAAGGATTCCAGTGAATCTCATCTTCATCTGCTCTATTGTCTCGCCTGGTTTCATTTTGAATTCATCATATTTGTTGCAGGCAAGAGACAGCTTGTTCTCAATCATTATTTCAGATCCTAGGGCTAGGTCTCTTAAGGCTTCCCACATCTCTTTGGCAGTATCCAGATCTTGGATTTTAGCCAGATGTATGCCTTTGACCGTGCTGGAGATGATCCCTTTGGCAAAGTCATCAAGATTTGCTTCTCTCCTTTCTTCAGAAGTGTATTTTTTGGGATCCTTTAGCACAGATTCTTTGACTACTCCTGTATCAGTGATACGAGTAGTTTCTTCTGTGATTGCCAATGGTCCTTCTTCAATTACTTTCCACATCAAACAGTGATGTGCTTTGAGGCACATTTTGATTCTGAAGCTCCACTCTCTGTAACCTTGGATGGAGAATTCTTCGCATGCCCTGATAACAGATGATTCCATAGCAGATAGTATGCACGTGAATGAAAAAGGTTTTCCTAGATCTATTCAAGTTGACCACGCAGGTTTTATCCCTGTGAAACAAAACAATGGTCGTTTGAACCACTGCTCTGATACCACTTGTTGGTCCCGAAAGAGCAAGGTTTGGTGTATGGGGGGAGGATACACCAAACTACAAACTTTTCAGTTTACTTGACAAGTTATGAGAGAGTTCAAGCTATTCTGTATAAGAAATTGCTCAAAAATGACTAGACAGATCGATAAGCAGATCGATAGCAGTTTAGTCCAAACAGATTACTCTCTTAGTGAAAACACTTAGCTAATAATAAGAATGATCTTATTACTTTCTGAGTGTTAAGTGAGTGCGGAATAATGGTGGAATAATGATTGCTCTTGTTTAGAAAACCTTAAGTATTAACCAGATTGTTTAAGGAGATTGATTGATATGCACATGGATGATAGTGCAGAGGGTTAAAATAATAAACAACAGAAAATAAATATGCAAGAAGATAAAGCACATAGTTGTTTAACGTGGTTCGGGAAATCCCTACGTCCACGATCTGGTCAAAACTAGATCTGGTTCCTCGCTGTAGGCATCGATCTGGTCACTGTCTGTTACAGCAGATCGATTCCTTTTGGCGTGAAATCTTGACTTTCATCCTATTCTAAGTTGAGATTGACTTCTATAGGAATATTTCCTTTACACATTAAGTCATTTCCTAATCTGTTCCATAATAGGATTCACTTTATCTCTAGTGATCTGGTTTTACACGTAGAACAGTTTAATCTCTAAAAGGACAAAGTGTGTTTCGAAAGATCATCATAAAAACTAAAATCTTTAGGGTTCCCAACAAAATTGTAGCTCGGTTCTACGAGTGTTAGCATAAGACTTATGTCTAATATGAGCTTATTTGATTCTTTCTCTAATTTGTCTAACAATCTCAGTCATCTCGCTGACTGAGTCTGGGCCTACTATCATTCTTTCATCAACCTCTTCTGAATAGAGTAGTGATCTACATTTCTTTCCATATAGTGCTTTATATGGAGCCATCTCTATGGTCTCCTGATAGCTATTGTTCTAGAGTCTGAATGGTTCTCTCCGATTGTCCATCAGTTTGAGGTTGGAATGCAGTACTAAAGGTCAACCTTGTGCCTAATTCTTTCTGGAGACTCATCCAGAATCTGGATGTAAACTTTGAGTCTCGATCTGAGGTGATCGACACTGGTACGCCATGTAATCGTATGATCTCACGAACATACAACTGAGCTAACTTGTCTGACCCATAAGTTATCATTATAGGTACAAAGTGAGCACATTTTGTGAGACGATCTATGATTACTCCAAATGGCAGTGTTTCCTTGTTTAAATCTCGGTAATCCGGTAGCAAAAATCCATAACAATATGCTCTTATTTCCATTCTGGAATTTCTAATGGTTGCAATTTGCCATAAAGTCATTAATGCAGTTTCCTTCACTTGCTGGCAAGTTAAACATCTCTCTAAGAATAATGCTATATCTATCTTAATACCGTCCCATTAGAATTTTTTTTTCTTCAAATTCTGGTACATTTTCGTACTTCCTGGGTGGGCGGTATACAGTGTATCATGTGCTTCGTTCATGATCTCTTCTTTAAGTTCTGTACTATGTGGGACACATAGTCTTCCGTCAAGGTGATGACATTATCAACTTCTTCGTGATATCCTGTAGCATCATCCTTTCTCACTTTCAAATGTATCTTCTTAAATTTTTATCATTCCTTTGAGTATCTAAAATTCTATTTCTCAAGTAATGCTCTACTATCAAAGTGACAATAATTTCTTCCACTGTCTCAGTTGGTGGTAAAATTTTTAAGTTCATTAACTCAAACTCTTTTATGAGTTTATTCTCTTGGGTTAGAAGTAATGCAAGCTTTGAGGAAGTCTTACGACTTAAGGCATCAGCTACTACGTTAGCTTTTCCTGTGTGATAATTTATACCACAGTCTTAATCCTTCACTAATTTGCACCACCTTCTCTATCCCATATTAAGGACTTTCTGCTCGAAAAAGTACTTGAGACTCTTGTGATCTGTGAAAATTTCACACCGAACTCCATAGAGGTGGTGTCTCCAAATTTTTCAGAGCATGCACAACAGCAGCTAACTCCAGATCGTAAGTTAGGTAATTCAGTTCATGTGGTCTTAGTTGTCGTGATGCATATGCTATGACTTTTCCTTCTTGCATCAATACACATCCTAATCCGTTCTTGGATGCATCCATATAGACTACATACTCTTTGTTGGGTTTTGGGATTGCCAGTATCGGGGCGGTAGTCAACTTTTCTCTCAAAAGCTGAAAACTGGCTTCACATTCTAGAGACCACTTAAACTTGATTCCTTTACGTAGTTGTTGTGTCATTGGTCCACTATGTTGGAGAATCCTTCGATGAATCTCCGATAGTATCTAGTTAATCCTAAAAATCTTCTAATTTCATTTGGAGTCATTGGTGACTTCCATTCTTGTACAACTTCTACCTTGATGGGGTCTACCTTGATTCCTTCAGATAGCACAATGTGCCCAAGAACCATTACTTCACTAAGCCAAAATTCATACTTGCTGAATTTAACACAGAACTTCTTGTTTTGGAGGGTTTCTAAGGTGATTCTTAGATGTTTATCATGTTCTTCTTCATTCTTCGAGTATATAAGAACATCATCTATAAAGACCAAGACAACTTGTCGAGGTAAGGGTGGAACACACGGTTCATCAGGTCCATGAACACTGCGGTGCATTGGTTAATCCAAAAGGCATCACTATAAACTCATAGTGACCATACCGGGTTTGAAAGGCAGTCTTAGGAACATCTTCCGGTCGAATTTTTAGTTGGTGGTATCCTGATCTCAAATCTATCTTTGAGAAGACACTTGCTCCCTTAAGTGGATCATACAAGTCGTCAATCCTGGGTAAAGGATATTGGATCTTGAGTGTCAGCTTGTTCAAGCCTTTGTAGTCTATGCACGTTCTTAGAATTCCATCCTCTTTTTTTTTCATGAAAAGCACATATGACACCTAAGGTGATACACTAGGACTGATAAAACCTAGGTCCAAAAGTTCTTGAAGTTGCATCTTGAGTTCTTCTAACTCTTTAGGGATCATCGTAAATGATGGTTTGAACATTGGTGTTGATCATGGTTCTAGGTTGATTATAAATTCTAATTGTTCATTTGATGGTAATCTTGGCAGTACTTCTGAAAATACATCTGGGCATTCTCGTACAATGGAGACATCTTAAATCTTCCTTTTTTCCTTTACTTCTCCACTTGTGTATCATAAGTGGGTTCAAACTTTTCCTTACTAACTTTGTGGCTTGTAGTGCTGAAATAACTGTCTTCTTCTTGTTTATGGTAATCTCGTGAAAACTCGTGGGTTATTTTTCTTAGATGTGGGAATGAGATTTATCTTTTCTTGTAAAGGATTAGGGCTTAGCCTTCCGCTAGCCAATCCATGCCTAAGATTTTGTCCACGTCGTTCATCGAGATTACACTAAGATTGTTCGCAAAAACCATAAGTGATCCTAAATCCAAGCTTAGGTTAGATCAAGAATGTGTGAGAGTAGTAGTTCCTCCCAAAGGTGAAGAAACTCTTCAGGTTGTCTCTATTAGTTCTAGTTCCAGTATCATGTAAATGATTGCTGGTGTGCAATGAAAGGATGAGATGCTCCAGTATCATGTAAATGATTGCTGGTGTGCCAAGAAGGGTGCCCATACCTGTCAGGTTTCCCTGATTTTCTTCAGACTATTTCTATTTCATTGCATAAGCTTGGTCTATCATGACTGTTTCTAATGTTTGCATCGTTGGTACTAAGGTGGTAGTCGTGGCGGTGGTGGTAACTGCTGAGGTTGCTGATATTATTGGGGTTGAGCCTGAATTGCTCGGACATGCTGGTCTGTCGCTGTCTAATTAAACCTTGCGCCTATTTCCTACTGTCTAGTAGGACAATAGTTTGTGAAGTGCCTCTTCTGGCCACACAAAAAGTACATGTCGCTATCTGCTATAGATATTCCATCGTGTATCTTCTTGCACTTGAGACAAATAGAAAACTTTTCTAAATAGTTCCCTCTCTGAATGGTCGGGTTCTGTTTCTCGTAGTTCTGGGAACAAGTTTTCTCTTGCCATGGTTTCTTCGAAGTGGAGTTGTTATGGTTATCCTCCCATTTACGCTTTCCTCTAAAGCCTTGAGATTGTGTTTGGGCGGACATCAGTGTCGCAGGGGTTGTATGCTTTTCTCCTGACATTGCAGCTTCTTGTCAAGAGCTCAATTGAGGGATTCAGTATAAAATAATCCGTCATGGCTTGCCAATGTCATCCTAATTTCGTGCCTCAGATCTGCACAAAACTTTTCCGCCATTTTCTTGCTCGTGTCTACTTGTTCTGGCGCATATCGTGTCATATCATAGAACACTCGATCGTATTTTGTCATACTCATCCTTTCTTGCTTCAGATTGTAAAATTCCATCTCCTTCTTCTTACGATAGCTCCTAGGGATATACTTTTCATATACTCCCATCTTGAAGTTTTTCCAGGTCAAGTTTGCTAGTTGTTCATGGGTCATAGTCTTTCTGTGTGCTTCCCACCATAAATCTGTTGATCCCATCTGTTGGAACGAAATGCACATCATGCATTCTTGATCCGTACAACGCAGAAAGTTAATGATGCGTTCTAGAGCTCATACCCAAACTTCCACTTTAGCTGGATCTCCCATTCCTTTGAAAATAGGTGGGTTTTGTCTTAAAAATAATTCCTCAATTCTATGTTTAGGCGGTGGGAGGGTGAGGTTACTTCTCGTTTAGCTTCATGTCTTTTATCTATGTTTCTAGAACCTTGATCTTTACCTCTGCCTCTTGGGCGTCCAACTCTTCTCAGTGGCATTCTACTGAGTTAACGTCTTATCTTATTAAGATATCTTCTTTACTATATAGATCCATATTCTTAAGTTCATAGCTCTATAGTGGAGTTATCCACTACCTTTCTATCATCTTCTTTTCCTTTGGCTTTTTCTCGATTGCTTCTCAAGCTTTTCCACCCTTCTTTGGGTTGTTCTTGTATCTGAGTGTTCTCGAAACTTATGTAGTTGATTCTAAAATTTGGTACCTTTTTGTCTTATCATTTGTTGTCATCTTGACATGAATAATAATACTATTTAAAGTCTCGGAACACAGGTTGATAAATTTTGTGAGAATGGTTTGGTTTAGAACCAAACTCACTTAAGAGTTTAGATCGATGACTCAAAATCAACGATCATGACTTCTTGAGGTTTCTAGTAGCATATACTTAACATCATAGAACTCTGGGGAAATCTAGATTTAAGATTTGTTATTCAAAGATAATTAAATCTTTAATAACTGAGTTAATAATTTCATTCGGTTTAGATTCTACGGTAGAAACAATAACTTATCGGATCATAGCCGTGATCTTGATTCGTTATAAAAGAGAAGATCTCTCTCTTTTGTTTTCTCGTAATTGGCCTTTGCCTTTGTTTTGGATATTCTCCTTTTTCTGGTTCTTTTCGTTTCTTCTTTATTCAGATTGTTCTCGTTCTCGATTTCGAGTAGCTTGTAAAAGTTCTTCTAAGTTCTCGTCTAAGTTCTCTTTTTTAAAGGGAACATACATCTTAAAGCATTCTACGTTCATAGGAAAAAGCTCTAACGTCATGACAATGATTATGACTCATCTTAAAAGAAACATTTAAACTTCAACTTTGAAAAGAATCGTTCTTACTGCTTTCACTTAAAAACTTCACTTCAAAACATCTTAAAAAATTTTCTCTTAGAGCATACTTTTTCTTCTTTCAATACTCAACTTCATACTAAAGAAATACGTATATTTCTTTAAAAATCTCAAACTTCAATTAGAAAGAAATACCTTCATTTCTTTATAAATCTTGAACTTTAAATGAAAAGAAATACATTCATTTCTTTTCAAATCTCAAACTTCAGCTAATAGGAACATGCTTATTCCTCTTAAAACATAAAACTTCAACTTCTTAAAATGTTTACCTCTTTCTGGTTGAGTGTGATGTGTCGGAGTGCTAAGCTTTTGGTCGACTCACTAAATTAGTCTAGTGAAACAATACTAGACTAAACTTGAAAAAGACTCTTGGGTTCAGAGCACAAGTTACTCTGATACCACTCTGTCATGCCCGCCCTCCGCTAAGGTAGCCAAAGTCGGGAAAACCGTGATTCGGGAAAGGAACATAAAAATAGAGAAAAAGAATGAGACTTGCACGAAGAGAAATATCTGAATACTTAATCTGAGTGTCTGCAGCAGAATTTGGATCAATTTCTAAGTTTACATGTATGAAGACATGCAAACTCCCAAGAGTTACTACTAGGTGAGTTCGACAAAATCTTCGCTTAGCACTTCCCCTTTTTCATCACAGCTCAACCTGCACATTTAGAAATACATGCAGGGCTGAGTACAAAAGTACTCAGTAGACACATGGCAAATCGCACTCATACATATATAATTGTCATTGCCATCTCAAAGTGAAACATAGGGATTTTATCCGAAAGTACCTATGTTCACTAAATTATTTTCTTGAAAAATCCTGAGTTCGACTGATCAGTCTAAGTTCTTTAGTAATCAAGCGTATCTGTAATTTCTGTGTGCCGGGAAGGTGGCCACCTTCAACGGACACCTTGACCGGCCAACCCGCTAGATGACTCACGGTCCTTGTGTACACTAGTTCGAGTGGGGATGCTTACCTACTGGAACCCGAATTCGATTTCATAATCATAGCAGATATGTATCATACAAAACATAAAACATTTATGGCAAGACAATACTTGCAATATCAATTTCAATTCAAAAGCTATTTGAAAAGAAATAACATAAATGCGGATAAACACGCATATTTTCTTTTAGTATAAGAAAGCCTGGATCGTCTTGACTGACGACTGCTTCGTTCTCGAACTGCGGTCCTGACCTTTCGTCGTACCCTTTTAAATAAACCTCGAGTGAGATAACATTTTCGAGTGCATCTAATTATATTCTCTAAGTGTAAGGAATTTTTATCCTTTGTTATTTGAGAATTATTCTCGGGTCTTTTAACTCGGCTATCTTTTGATTTTCGGATTTAGATTCTAGAAGGGTCGTTCGATGATTTCTAATCAAACCATGTTTTGACTTTGATTAAACACATAACTTCATGTTTGATCCTTTCTCGGCACTCATGCTCGTCTAATATCAAAACATCTTTGAATATCATGAAACTTTAATACACTATAACGTAATGAACCTCTTTAGCTTAGCTGATTAAATAAGATTATCCTCGGTCCCTTGTGGACCCGACCCCTTGTCACGCCCGCCCTTCACTAAGGATAGTAAAGTCGGAGAAACCGTGACTAGGGAAGGGATTAAAGAAACGGGGATAGAAATGGGGATTTTGGAACAAGGCTGTATCGAAAAACATTTTCATATAACTCATCAAATAATTCATTATACATGAATTTCATAAAAGGGCTTGAGTTTTAGGCTCAATACAATTCATCATAATATGAAAGAACTGAAGTCTCGATTTTAATACTTAATGATCTCAAACTTGCAGCGGAAAGACATTTGGATCGAATTAAGCTCTACATGTATGAAGACACGTAGAACCCCCAAGAGTCAACTACTAAGAGGTCGACAAAAAGCCTGAACGCAGCACTGAGTACTCATACATGCAGGGCTGAGTACAAAAATTACTCAGTAGACACATGCCAAAATCGCACTCATACATATATAACTGTCATGCCATTTGCAAGTGAAACATAGGGATTTTTGTCTCTAAAGCACCTACGTTCCAGAGCCCGCACCCATATTTCTACATCAGTCGGGTCTCATGTCCCATTGAAGACAAGTGAGTTTTGTCGGAGGAATAGTTCCTCGATTCTTCTTTCAAGCGGTGGGAGGGGTGGGGATATTCCACGTCCAGTTTCTTTCATTTTTCCTACACTTATCAGATCTTGAACTCCACCTTTCTCTATGGGGCGTACAGTTCCTCTTGACAGCATTTTATTCTACATTAACAAGTTAATCTCTTAGGACCTGTCAGCTTCGCGGTTATATTTATCTCAATGGTCTCCACTATTTATACAGAGTCATTATCTTATTATACGTCGAATATTGATTCGATAACTTATAAGCCTTAAACGTTGCAAGGATCTTTAATACTATGAATGGATGTTCTTCGCACAAATATATTCTCGTACCAAAAAGGCAAAACAAAATCACTTAGTGGGGTTAAGGCTCGAGCAATAGGCAAAATTTTCGTTTACTATATGCGCGTCTATCCGTACACCTATACGTAATATGATGATTTCACGGCGGAGTTACTTATCGTTCTCCCATCAGCTTAGTTGTCCTGGGCGAATCTTGGCATCTTCCTTTGGTTGTTCTATCATTTTCCAGATTGTTTTTGTGGTTATATGTGCCTGAGCCTCGTGTATTCCGTCTGCTACTTGTCTGAGCAAATCAGTTATTTGATCCCCATTTCTAAAAGGAAATGATCTTCAGGAATATTTTTCCAAAAATACTTCCCTTGCTTCCTTATAATGTGAGGATTTTTGAATTTCGAGATATCTTATGTGTTGAATTTAACACGGTTGTCATAGGGGTGTAAAAAGAAGTATTTGATGTCAAGAGACAGGTGTGGACGAATTATTGGAAAACTGTATGGTCCAGTGGCAGTTTACGATGATAGGAATCACATTATGGTATACTACTATTGGGATTATTGAAATAAAAGTTTTTTTTTTTTTAGTAACCATAGGGGTACCGGGACTCTCTTTATACTTGCCAAGCAATTGGCAAGGTAACGAGTATTCGTCTCACGCTTTCTAATGTGTGTCGTTCCTTATGGAAATGTATCTCTCTAAAGGAGGAGTAGAGTTCTAGGAACTTGTAGAGGTCCTCTTACTAAGTCTCAAAACTTATGTAGTTGATTCGAGAATGGTTGCACCTTTAGTCTTATCCTTGTGGTCATATAGGCAGGGATGATACTACTAGTTTAGCTCTTGGAATGTAAGTTTGCAAGATCGTGGGAGAAATTTAGTTTAGAACCAAGCTCTTAGATCTATAGTTTATGGTTGATCCTTATAACTTTTGGTTATTCTTATCATTATAGAATTCTTGGGAATTCTAGATTTATGATTTATTATTTAAAGATAATTAAATCTTCGTCAACTGAATTGATGGTTTCATTTATATCCTAATAGTAGTAACGATAATTTATCGAATGATTATCACAATTTTTGATAAGTCACGAAGGAAAGGTCTTGTCTCGATCGTCCTCCCGTAATTGTTCTTTGACTCTAACTTGATTCTTCCCGCCATTCTAGATTTTCCTTGTAGATTCTTCGGTCCCCTTGTTCTCAATCGAAGTCGTGAGGAGTAACTCCTAAATGTTCTTCTAAGTTCTGATCTATGTTAGCATTCCTCAAAGGGAATAAACCACTTAAAGAAATCTATGTTCACTGGGAAGAGTCTTAATTGTCCTTCTAAGTTCTTATCTATGATGTCGTTTCTTAAAGGAAATTTGTCACTTAAAGAAATCTATGTTCATCGAGAAGAATCCTAATTGTCATGACAATAATTATGAACTCATTTTAAGAAGAAGTGTGCTCTTTCCTTTCAACCTTGAAAAATTTTATTTTGAAAAGAATTGCGATCATTTCCCTTCACTTGAAACGTCACTTCAAAAGCATTTCAAAACTTTTCTTTGAAAGAGTATGTTCTTTCTCTTAATACTCAACTTCAACCAAAAGAAATATCTGCATTTCTTTCAAATCTCAAATTTCATTTGAAAGAAATATATTCTTTCCTTTCAAAATATGAAACTTCAAATTCTTTAAAACTCGTTTACCTCTTTCCTTGTTGAGCGTGATGCGTCGGAGTGCTAGGATTTTGTCGACTCACTTAACAAATATGAAGAAGCAACATAAGTCTAGTGAAGCAATACTAGACTAAGATTCGAAAAAGACTCTTGGGTTCAGAGCAAGAAGTGCTCTGATACCACTCTGTCACGCCCGCCCTTCACTAAGGATAGTAAAGTCGGGGAAACTGTGACTAGGGAAGGGATTAAAGAAACGGGGATAGAAATGGGGATTTTGGAACAAGGCTGTATCGAAAAACATTTTCATATAATTATACATGAATTTCATAAAAGGGCTTGAGTCTTAGGCTCAATACAATTCATCATAATATGAAAGAACTGAAGTCTCGATTTTAATACTTAATGATCTCAAACTTGCAGCGGAAAGACATTTGGATCGAATTAAGCTCTACATGTATGAAGACACGTAGAACCCCCAAGAGTCAACTACTAAGAGGTCGACAAAAAGCCCGAACGCAGCACTCCTCCTTCACCACCGCCCAACCTGCACGTTTAGAAATACATGCAGGGCTGAGTACAAAAGTACTTAGTAGACACATGTCAAAATTGCACTCATACATATATAACTGTCATGCCATTTGCAAGTGAAACATAGGGATTTTTGTCTCTAAAGCACCTACGTTCACTAAAATCATTTCTTGTGAAATCTTGAGTTGACAGGCTTGTCCTAGTTCTTTGTAATCAACCATATCTAAACGTTCTTTGTGCCGGGGAAGTGGCCACTTCCCACAGACACTCGACCGGCCAACCTTTCGCTGGCTCACGGTCCTGTGTACACTAGTCCGAGTAGGATATCTGATCTACTGAGACCCGAATTCAATTATGAATAAACAGATAGGCATCATACATAAATCAAAACATTTATGGCAAGACAATACTTTGAAAATATCTCATATCATTTTGAAGACATGCATACATATTTTTATAGAGTAAGAAAAGCCTACCTGGTTCGCTTCCTTTCCTAACAAAATGTGACTCCTCCTTGTTCAGTGTTCACTCTCGGCGTAACCTTAATTAAACGTATGAAGTGAGATACTCGAATTGAGTAAAATTTTCTATTTGGGAGTAAATGTTATTCTATTATTTTAAGAATTATTCTCGTGTCTTAACTCGACTAGTGATCGATCACTTCAATCTAATCTCTAAAATGTCTTCCTATGGTTTAAATCAAGCTATGAGTTATTAATTTCTAATTTATTTTACTACCTAATAATAATTGGAAATAAATTGAAATATTCAAAGTCTCTAGTTGAAATGCTTAATTTAGTCTTGTAAACTTGTACAGATCTTAGTTAATATATACTTAGAAGATTGGACTTAAGAGCTTAATCCAATAATTTAATCACTTCATCAATTAAATCTTAGTCCAATTATTTAATTAAACACGTCCCTTAATTTATTAGAAGTGATCCAATTGATATAACCCTTGGCCCATTAACCTTACTATATATCGCCCCTTTAATCCCTATAATTTAACTTATTCTCTAATTTAAACATAGCCCACACTTGTGCCTGACCCGGCCAATAACTCACTATCCGACCCGAAATTCGAATCAACTAAACCTTAACTCCTTCTCTATAGACACACCCCACTCCTTTCAACTTTCTCTCTCTCGGCCTGGTTTCACAGCTGCACGCCAGCACCGGAGGTGGGATCTTCTCCCTCGCTGCTATCCTCCTCCGTTCAAGACTTCACTTCAGCCAGCGACTTCACAGCCGGTACGTCGTCGCCTCTCACCGTCTCAGGTGATCTCTCTTCTTTCTTACCAATATCTTTAAACTTTCTTCTCTAAGTAATCACTCAGTCTCTACGCCCTCTCTCGTCTCACTGCTCTGATTTCTGGCAGCGAAGGCTACAGGCGAGGTGATCGCCCTTTTTCCCATCGTCGTCCCTAGCTCTCCGTTGTTGCTCCTTTCACGGTAAGCTCCTCTTCTTTCATATCCCTCACCCGATTAATGAAGGTAAGTTCTTTATCTTGAAAATTCCTTATTAGATTTTCATAATTGGCTCTTTAGATTTCTCTTTGTGTTTACTGATTTTTCTTTTGATTCATTTGCATATTACTTCATAATGTTTCAAATCGAAATGGTTTGGGTTTGCAGAGTTGGGGTTTGGCTCAAGTTTGGAGGTGAGATAGTCTGGGTTTGAGATGGGCGGACTTTGGTTGCGGCTTGGGGCGTTCGTTGGGTCCGGTACTCAACAGGTAAGTCTGCTCGTTTCTCCTTGTATATATATTTATATACTATCTGTGTGGTAGAGGATTTTTCCCTTTTTTTTGGGTAAAAGCTTAAATATTTTTGTTTAGTAAGAGTTCTTGGTTAAATGTTCTAACTGGTTTCTTTATGTTCTGAACGAAGAGGGGCGGTAGCAGTTTCAAGACTCCGAATTCGTCCGAGGCCAGCTCGATCCTTCCCGAGTCATCCGGTGAGAATAAATTTTCTTTCAAAAATTCCGGTACTTAATTTAAATCCCCATTACAGTTTAACCTACACTTCACTTTATCCGAATTTATTTATTCTTCTGATAAGGGTTAATGTTGAAGATTAGGAGTTGGAGGAAATGGCTCAAAGGTAGAGTGACTATGTGGTCGTAATTTAGTGTGGTTGGAGAGTGAGTTAAGTCCTCATCTCTTTATTTCTTGTATAACTGGCTTTGTGCAAAATTTTACTATGTTTTACGTTCTCATTTCTCCATGTCAATAAGTTCTATTTATTAGATTAAGAATATGTTTCTTAAGTCTTAGGTTGTCGTAATACGTAGTTCTGATTCTTCCTTGGCATGCTAGGTCATAGGCATAAGATGTTTGAAGTCCGCATGTGAGTCTATTCAAATTCCTATGTTCATAAGCATCTTAGTCAAACAGATGGAATCAATAATAATTTTAATGGCCTGTAAGATCTATCTTTCAAATCTTAGCCATAAATTTAGGTGCTAGAAATTTCTAAGTTCAACTAATGAGAGAATCTGTTTCAAGAGTTTGTGTGCTAGGTGTGGTTAATAATGGGCATGCTGTTCCATCTTCTTAGTTGTGATTAAGAGAGCAAGATCTAAAAGTTTGGGGAAATTGTTCTCAAAAGTGTCTTATTGCTATTTACTTCAATCAGTAGCATTTAAGAGTCTTAAAGGTAGAATTAGATTACCTTACAACACTTCTATCCTTAGGATTTTGGGAGGGCTTCTCCAGGGGCCTTCCTCTTCCTCTCCCAATTGATTCACGTACTTGATTGTGAGGGTGTAAATTCTAAAACTCTTTAGGAGATTGGGGAGCTTAGTATATATATAGTGAAGGCTGTCTTAGTCAAGTCTATTCCTTAGAGGTACATGGTGTTTCTAATGAACAGTTTTATTTTATCTTGCAGGTCCTATAAAGTGTTGGAAGATGCAATGTCAACCCTTTGGCTCTTCCCCCACCGTCCTTCTCTTCAGCCGAGTGTGGATGCAGTTGCCTCAACTTTCCTCTCTTCTTTCCTATTCTATTGGTTTAGTGGTGGCAGTCTGAATGTTGCAGGGAGTAAGAAGAAAGACAATCTGGATTCTTCCTCGGCTCTTGTTCCCATTTCTTCCCTTTTTATTATAAGTCTTATTCATCTATTAAACTCTCAGTTTGTCTCCACTACAAGAATAGATGATTACCTGTAGATTTCTTATGAGAAATGATCTGTAAACTGCCTTATAAATCTGCAAGTTGTCTGGCATGCATCGTTTCCTTCTATTCCTTTTTCTGAATTTTCAGATTTTGTTTTATGTTGCAGGGATGGCAACAGGATGCTGTGGGGGAAGAGGGGAATCTGTCAGCACTAGGGTCCTCCTTTCCATGTTCGAATCTGCTGCCAAGACAGCCTCGCCTCTCTTTTTTTTTTCTTTTCTGTTCACTTAAACGTACTGCTGCTTTTAGTTGTGTAAAAGTCATGTTGGTTTTGTTATAGTATATTAGGAATTTTCTGCATACTTCTCTGTCCTACATTTCTCTTCTATAAACCTTTATCCTATCTTGCTTTATAATCTTCTATTCTTGCAGTTCTAGATATCTAACTTTCTATCAGTCGTAGGAAGCTTTCTCTTTAACCAAGGTTCTTCTGTATACAACTTTAATTATATTATTAGGATTGTCTCTTTCCTTATTAATAAATACATAACAATTGTTGGCTTCCTATATATATTTATGCACGTAATCGGTGGCTGTCTCTCTCTCTCTTTGGGGATGTGTAGTTTTCCCAACATAGTTATGATTTATCTCAATGGATACTCATACATATATACATGCACCCATTGGTATATATGAATATATATATATTCTTATATATTAATTACTACTTAATTAAGTTATGGTTGCATCCCATAATCCACTTACTCATATTTTAAGGATTTTCAATAAGCCATTACACATTTACTAGTTTTCATCTTTTAAATACATTAATTATAAATAATTAATATACGAATATCTATACGGACAGTATTTTCCACTAATTGATAATTTCGAATCAAGTTCGTTTCGAATAACTCTAACATGTGAATGTTTTGATAACACTATGTTACTACGAATAAATTTTAATTACTAGAACATCTAATTTGGGTAATTCCTTTGAATTAGATTGGGGTTAAAAGAGCGGGGTATTACATCCCTTGTGGGCCTACCCCTTGTGGGTAAATCAACCTCTTTTCGACCCCTTGTGGGCCACATTAATAGCTCATACAAATGAAAGAAAACGCAACAATGATTATAACCATGTAATCACTATGCTTATTTTTAATTTTTTGCACACTTGACGGAAAAAATCCGATAAATTCACAACATGCTCAACACATGTTCAAGCTAAATGAGCAGTTGACTTTGAAAAATAAAAATAAATTGGACATAATTACAATTGTATCGAATCAAACTTTAAAGTGACCATAACATCGTAAAGTTTTATAAACCGAAGACAAAATACATAAAATCATTTTACTCTATTTTTCACAAATTTTCAAAGTTAGATAAATTTTCAGATTTTCGCTGGAATTGACAGTTTGCGCAACCATTTTGAAAAATTCATAACAAATCGAAAACACAACGAAACGGGGTAATTCAAGTTGGAGATTACTCCTAACTCGATCTAGTATTTTATTATGTTAAAAATTCTACACATTCTGTACTTAAAACGACGAGACAAAACCCGGACAGAAATTGTCGCCCCTTTCTCTTTTTTTTTAAACATGCACGATTAATTTCCGTATATTCACATAATAATCGTATATAACCTACATACATGCTCGTCAATTCGATTCATCCGAGAAAAATCGAAAACATATAAAACGACGAGCTCAAGTTAACTTCTCAAAACCTAACATGCTTAGATTCCCTTGAAACTTAATATACAAGCTTATCTAACTTACACGAGCAACATTAATTCTCGACATTTTTCTATTTTGGCTCGACTCGATAAAAATCGAAAAGGGCAGCCCCTATTTCACTTTTTCATCAAGCTCAAAACATAAAAATAAAACCGTAGAGACGTAGGTAAGATCGAGGGCTACCTTTCTATCGGATTAGATTTCGAAGAAATCGGAAAAACGAGACGAACGGGACGAGAATCGGAGCAAAAATCCTCCTCCTTTTCTCTTATTTGTTCACGCCAATAATGAAGAATGGGGGGTGACTTTGTGGTCTTTTATAGGCCACAAGTTGCCCACCCAAAATACCTAAAGTATCCGGGGCAAAATCATCTTTTCGCCTTTTAGATATTTTCGATCCGATTCTTTGTTATTTATCTATCTCGCTTGAAACGGAAATCAACACACTCGTCTTTCTTACTCATTAAAACATCTTCGTCTCTCGTGAACTAAAGTCGGGGTTTAGCCCGATCGAGTTGCACGTAAACCGAGAAAATGCTTGTTCCTCGATTTCTTGATAAATATTAATTAAAAACTCCGTTTATTCTGAAATTCATTTTATTAAACTTCTCGAGAATTTTCTCATTACTCGTGCTATCAAAATCGATAAATAGGAGTTTTCTTGATTTCTCGAGTTCTCGGTTTTACTATTCACCGATGGCGAAAAATAAAAATTCCGCGTATGGTCCGTATCTCGATAAAAGTGTATGTAAATTATCATGCTTTGTCCATATCTCAGCTCGGACTTCAAATCCGGACATTCGAATGAATCTCGTATGGTCTCCGTTTTCGCTGAAACTTGGCAGCAAGCTTCAAAATAAAGTTTCTAATCCAAAAATTTATTCTTGGAATTTTTAAACACCTATAAGCCAGGTATAAAATATTCGGGTGTTACAGGAACCCTAGAGCCATTAGGTAAGTTAAGCCTGTAAACCGAAAATTTCTATGGTACTTTACACGTATTGAAGTGATGGTCAAAATTAAATCACATCATCACTACTTTTTTGCATTATTAAATTTATTATTTTGTTAAATTTTAAATTTGATTGTTATTTTGGTTTTTTTAAGAAAGATTATAATCTTAAACATTATTAATATTATTTAATAATATAATCTTTATTCAATTTGTTCACAAATTGTAAAGAAGTTGTCCAGTAAGCACTTAATCTGAAGCGTTACTTCATTACTTCTCATTTACCATGGACTTTACCCCTGTAAGCCCACAGTTGAGGGCCAAGCCCATGGGGCACCAATAATGATTGTCCGTTATAGGCTGGTAGGCACTTAAATGAGTTTCGATATGAACTAGGGGTGTCACACCTTATATCATTTTATGAAAAATTTATACCGTTATTTTACCATACTTTTCTTTTCGATATATCTTATTTTTGGTATGCTACTTTTACATACCTATACATTACCTTATTTTCGGTATACCTTACCTTAATTTGGTACTTTCTTTTACGGTATACTAAAACTTCATTATTTTCGGTATATCTTACCTTATTTCGATATATCTTTCTTTCATGTTATACCAAAATTTATTTATAATGCACAGCTTAAATAACATCTAACATATACAAAAATATACTAAGTGTTAATTTTTAAAAACAAATTTTTCAAGAAAAACCACGAATATCATATAATCAATTACAAAGATATTAATTAACTACATTATTGTGTTTTATATAACTAACATTTAGTGTCACGCCCCAATTCCCAAGGGAAGGCCTATAAGCCGGGGTGCGACTAGGGGTGGGATTTAAGAAGCGGGGAAGAAGGGGGGGCATGCTTGATTTGGAAGAAACCCGAATAATACTTCAAACATAACCATTAATTGATAAGCGAGAAGACTCGCAATTCAAATCAATGCAAAAAGCTATTCGATGACAGAAATTGAGGTTTAAATCCTAATTATATCGAATAGAATAACATAACCAAAGTCAATAGAAGTTATAGATCGACAGACGAGCTATACTTGACAAAAGATAATATCATAGCGGAAGCAATTCATAAAATCAACCAGATGACAACAACACCGCCTCAGCTAAACCCGTCACCACCGGCACTTAACCTGAAAATATTTGAAAACAATTTGTGGGCTGAGTACTAGTGTACTCGGTGGGCTATGCATTTTATAAACAGTTTTATAAAATATAAATATTTTTATCCATTCATGAACAACATACCTTAGAAGGTTTCAAACGCAAAGTACTTCTAAGCATGTTAAAGCATTTATCATTTTCATTCGTTGTGCACAGTTATGTACGTTCTAAAGTTACTCTTACATTAGCCCTGGACCTCTTGCCACTGTCGAGCCCATTTACATCCAGACTTCGGGTTGAAACCCAGAGAGTCTATTGAGCATTTAGATTTCGGGTTGAAACCCAGAGAATCCCTTTCTGCTTTTGGATTTCGGGTCGAAACCCAGAGAATCCCTTTTTACATTACAGCAGCACACCATGGAGATAAACCCATTGCACTACTACCCATTTGTGTACACAGTTTTCGACTAACGTGTTAGGTAAAGCCAAAAACCTCGATCGATTAACTTCAGAGCATTAAACTTAATTGAACGTATATTAAAACATGACATGGATAACATTCATTTTGCAATATCAAAGCTTATATAACTCAAACATAATTTTGAGAAAATTTAAACCCACCTCTTGGAATAAATCCGTAGCTTAAATCTCCCTTGGGTTTAGAAAAGCGGTGCTAATCCTCACGTGCAATTTCGGTTACACGTTGTACTTGACCTTCATATGATAATTAGAAACCTTAGAATTTAAATAAATCTATATCTAATTAAAAGCTAATAAATAGCTCTTAGAGTTTCATATCCTTTCTATTTTCTATAAACGAATTTTGGATGTTCTCCAAAAAAATCTTAGCTCGTTTTATAGCATTTAATAAATTAAAGCTATCATTTCTCATTTAAAATGAGATAATTAAATCATATAATGATATGAAAATTAAATATTTAATTCCCCTTTTAATAATTATTTCGTTGATGTTCGATTCTTGATCTTTTTATTAATTAATTATTAGTAATTACTTAATAATATAAAATAATTATTCTCAATCAATAATTATTAATAAATTCTTTCCAATTTAATTAACCAAGATTAATTAAATTAAATAATCCCATTAAATAAATTATGAACTCAAGTATTAATTAAAGGTCCATTAACTTATTCATATAAGCCTATAACTAAATAAACTCAACCCATAATAAAAGACAATCGTAATTTAATTTGGCCCAACAAATATCTTCGGGCCAGGCCCGTAGCATAAATTATCACAACCCAATACCCGGCCCAATTTCCTTTTAGTTATTTTCCCTTTTATTTCCTACTTAATTTTATTACTATTAATTTATTCCTTTTCATTTTCTTTCTTCATTTCCTTAGCAACTCCCCCCCCAACCCCAAGTCCGTCTCTCTCCTCCTCACTTTCTCTTTCATTTTCCTTTTCATTGTTCTGCAAATTTGCTCCCCTCCCCCAGACGTCCTTCTTCCCCTCCCAACTCTCTTCTCTTATTTTTCTTTTTCTTCATTTCTTTTATTCTATTTACTTTTAATTTTCTATTTTCCTTTTTCTTTTAATTGAGCGAGCTTAGTCGCACTACGCCATTATCGCAGCTCGTTTCCTGCAAGTCTTTATCTCCCTCCACCGTCAAAGAAATCAGCACCGTCCCTCTTTCCATCTCTCAATCGCAGACGGCCATCTCCCCCGGCGCCGCTGCTCTACCTATCGCGCGCTGCAACCGCTGCCACCATCCGCGCTGCTGCTCCCCGCTCCGCCGTTGCGCCACTTCGCCGGCGTCGCTACATAGCTCCAAAGCTGTTCGAGGTCTGTCCGGAGCTGTTCGAGGTGGTTCGAAAGCTGTCTGAAGTCTGTCCGGAGCTATTCGCTCATCGCCGCTACTCGTTGTCTGTTCTGCAGCCTCGAACACGTCGTCACGGCGTCACTACAGCAACCGCAACACTTCGTTCGAGCCGTAGTTCGCGTTGATGTAGTCGAGCAGCAAGTAATTCATTTTTCTTAATCTATGTTGATTATGTTAAAGTATCATGTTCAGTTTCTCAGTCAAATGAAGGGTTCGTATTTTACTTATTTCATATATAGAGAATAAGAATAGAAGAAAGGTTCGATTATAATGTCTTGAGTGTGGATTTTTAAATTTTGTGTAAGCTATTATCTTCTAACTTAAGCTAGGTTCCATTTAAGATCTCGTTGCATAGCAATAATCAAGATGCTAAATTTCTTATTCTTTAAATCTAAGTGCAGAAATTAAAGCTTGAATGAGACTAACCACATGAATACTTGGTTTGAATTTACTTACTTGCTTAGTGGAGAAGGATATAGATGTTGTTACTCCCCTTATTTCTTCTTGCTTGACTGCCTAAAGCTCACTATTTTCCTCCCTTCTCTATTTCATTTCTTTTGCAGTGATATTTGAAGAGTGTTGTAGATTGAGTTGGGAGAGTTATGTAGAGAAGGCAACGATGATGAAGGGTTTTGATTTATGACACAATTGTCAACAGCTATGGTGTAGGAGTATGGGTTGTGGTGCTACAGATTTCATGGGATTTGCAATAGACTAATAGCTTAGGTGGGAGACTTTTATGTTCTATACTAGTTGTGTAGGTTTGTATATTGTAAGATTTTATGTTCTTTATATACGTTATAACTTCAATTTTGTTCCTTTGCAATTAGATAAACGTGTTAATTTAATTTATTAAATTAGTACGATCATTTTACTTAAATTGATCCGTTTTGAATTTCGAATATAAATCGTTATCCAATTTAAATTAATAACCTAAAATGAAACTCAACATTAGAGTTTTATAATTCTTAATGGATATGAGAACTCTAATATATTAAAACTCGATTAATACGATGATTAAAAGAGTGGGGTATTACATTTAGGTATATGAATCATAATTAAATTGGTCATTTATGCATGATATATTATAACAAAATAAACATATTATCATTAATTATTTAATATAACTTATATTAAATTTAATATCAAGCATATGCATTTATATGATCGTATAAAACACTTATATTCTTAAATCATACTTTAGATTATAATTATATTTATGTTATTGTAGTTAATTATATAATTATTTAGAATGATATGCTTGTTTTAAAAAATAATTTAGTATATTTTGTAAATATATCATAATTTTAGTTATGTTACAACAAAAAAATTATATTATAGTTTATCATTATCATTTAAAATAATAAGTAAGTATAAATTTTTGTTAAATCTTTTTTATTATCAATAAACTCATATATTTTATAATTTGTCATTAATATTTATCAATTATAAATCATAATATAAATAAATAAGTTTGTTATAGTTCAAATAGAATATATTATGATATATAATATTATAAATATACTATGTGTGTGAGTGTGTATTGTTTAGTCTCATTTTGTTTGTCTAAACTTAGGTTTTTCGTAGCTTTATTCGTATTATTTTCCTTCATTCTGTGATGTTTTGACCCAATTTATGTTTCATTTTATGTTCCAGGATCATTGGCCTAAACGAGCGTCGAAAGTGGAAAAGAAACGAGAAAAGACGAGAAAACGAAGAAGTGTGCCGAAGGACACGCGACAGACCGTGTCAACGGCCGCTGACCCATGATCAGCGGTCGCTGACTTGCCAGACTGAGCCAGCGCCAAGCCACCCGCGAGCCAGCGGCCGTGCCAGGCCGCAGCACACAGGTCAGCGGACGCTGACCTATCTAAGCGGTCGCTGACCCCCTGTTTTTCGCACGGGCCGTTGCAACAAACCCTAGCGCCACTCGGAACAAGCCTAGTCAACGCCCGGTGACTTCCAGAGACCGCTGAGTTTCCTCTCGCTATAAAAAGACACGTCGTGCCATTCATTCGGACATCACAATTCTCCACACTTCGTTCCGACTCCTTTTGGCACGAATTCGTAGACTAGTTTTCCTGCATATCTCTATTATTTTTAGTTTGTCTCGATCCCGCAATCAAGGGTTGAGACTTAGCATTCTAGATAGGATTTTTCGTTCCGTTCTTTATTTTAGAGTTATCCGTTTACAACATTTGAACACCGTTATTTCCAGATTTCCATTGTCGTTTCCAGACGTACTTCAAGTATTAATTCAAGTTCGTTTCTTTCCCTTTAATTATTTCTTTGTTTATTTACTTTTATCGTTTGTTTCATTTTGTGCTTTCAATTCCTTTCATCGCTTTGAATTTCCAGATTTCTTTCCGTCCTTCTTTTATTTTCAAACTTCAAGTTCTTTACTTTCCTAGATTAGATTTAATTTTCGTTCTTAGTTTAGACTTTAATTGCTTTTCTTATTTACTTTCTTCGCCTAGCTATAAAAATCCAAGTCAAATTCTTTAATTGCTTTCCGTTTTTACGAACAAAGAATATAATTGCCCTGCTAAGCCTTCCTTGAGAATACGACTAGGGTCAACTTATTAATCTATAACGAACTCGTTCTCTTGCGAGCAATTTAATAAAATAACTTGGAAGTATATCGGCTGGAAATATTCTTCGTACCTGTTAATGAGTCCATTTATTGGACAGTGGGTCTGGTCTAAACAACGCCACGCACAGAAAGTTTAAAATAAGTTGAAACAAATTTTAGCGCCGTTGTCGGGGAAGACTTTAGGCGATTTTATTCATTGTTCCTTTTCTTTTTCTTTTTATTTTTCCTTTTATTTTATTTTATTTACTATGTTCACTTTCTTCTTCTATATTGTGGTACGCGTAATATTTTTGTCGAGTGTTGTTTATGCAAGGTCGCCGCAGTGCTAGAAAGCCATTGACGCCCTTCATTGATAACATAAATCGGAAACGTGTTATTTTAGCATCCGTAGAAGAAGACATTGAGCACATTGACGAATTTTCGCTTCCGCGTTTATTTGAAGAGATGGCCAATGAGAGAGCGGAAGAGACCGCGTTATATGGGCGACTTCACTAGGCCCAAGTTCGGGACAACTTCTACTTCAGACATCGTTCTCGACACCGCAGTCTGAAACTATGAGTTAAAGCCACACCATCAATCACTACATCCGACGTACCATGGACTCCCGAGTGAAGACGCTTTGACGTTCATCCGAGAATATTGCACGGTGGTGAGACTTTCCCGCTTCACTCTTTGACGGATGATCAACTCAAGTTGAAGTGTTTCCCTTACACATTGAAGGATAGGGCCAAATCTTGGTTCTTATCTCTTCCATCCGGAACACTCACTACTTGGGGATCTGCTTGTAAGAAATTCATGTTGAAGTACTATCCACATCACAAAACTCAAGCTGTACGTACTAAAATAATGAATTTCGCGCAAGCACATGACGAGCCATTCCATGAGGCGTGAGAGAGATTTCAAGAGCTACTTCAACAGTGTCCTCATCATCAAATGGCACCGGAGATGCTCTGTCAATTTTTCTATGATGATTTGCTCCAGACTACTCAATTCATGGTGGACAGTTCGGCGGGAGGAAATATTGCAGTCAAGACGGCAGAGGAGATGAACGAGATCTTCGAGACCCTAGCTGCGAGTTCACATTAGAAATCCACACGCCCGAGACGAATGGAAGCCAGCGCAGTGACTACGAGTCCCGATCCCAAGAAACAAATGGCGAATATAATGAGGGAGCTACAAGAATTGAAGATGAACCGACCCCCATCACCATCTATTCTGCAAGTTGCACCTGAGCCATGCGGTATTTGTGGCGATTTTGGCCACACGGTGGACGTTTGTCAACACATGGGAGAGATGACGATCTAGGGCAAAGCAGAGGTCTATGTCGCTCAGGAATTCACGCCGCAACCTCCCCCTCAACAAAATAATTGGAGAAATCCAAATACGGGGTGGAAGCCGCAAGCTCAAAGAGGACAGAATTTCCAAAACCGACACCCTCCCAATCCGAACTTTCAACCTCAATATCAATTTCAGTAGCAATCATATTATCCTCCACCGCCACAACAACAATTCTATCCCCCACCGATGCCGCAATATCCACCTGCTCCTCCTCAAAAATCATCAATTGAGGATAGTTTTTCCGTGTTCATACGAGAGAGCGAGAAGGTTCGTGAGACTCAAGATGCCACCATTAAACGCCTCGAGACGGCTATAGGGCAGATTTCTGACGCTGTCAATCAATTGCAGCAAAGGCAACAAACCGGCAAAATTCCCGCCCAAGGCCAACAACCCCATCAAGTGCAAGCCGTGTCCGTTCTAAGAGATGGTAAGGTGGTGGATAAGAAGATGGAGATGAGATTTTGTTATAAGATCGACACGATGGACAAATTACCACCCGAAGTGGAAAAAGAGCACTCTAATAAGGAACTTCACAAGGCGATAAATCCATACGTTCCGCCTATTCCTTATCCTAGCAGGCTAAAGGACGTTAAAAGCGAGCAGCGATTTGTAGATCTATACAAGATGTTATCCAAAGTAACAGTGAATGTTCCACTCCTCAAAGCGATCAAGAATATTCCATCTTATGTCGAATTCTTCAAGGAGCTAATTTCGAAGAAGAAAAAACTTGATGATCAAGAGTTGGTGACTATTTCCGAGGCTTCGTTATTTATATCATGTTAGGTAAACGGTAAGGTAGCTTCTGGCATGTTAGATTTAGGAGCGGGAATCAATCTTATGCCGTATTCTATTTTTAAACAACTTGGTCTAGGAGATTTAAAATCTACTAGCATGACTTTACAATTAGCGGATAGATCGATTCGTCATCCTAAAGGAATAATTGAAGATGTGCTTGTTCAAATTGGTCCATTAATCATTCCCATTGATTTTGTTGTTCTTAAGATAGGGGATGTGCATGAGAATGGAGTCGAGCATACACTACTCCTTGGACGACCTTTTATGGCTACCACGAATTCCATCATAGATGTCAAGAATGGTACCATTACAATGTCTGTCCTTGAGGAGGAAATATCATTCTCCACACAACAAGACCACCCCACGACCTCGGTTGACTTAATCGATGCATGTTCTATTAAATTCACTAATCCATTATTTGAGGAATCTACGTTACAGGATTTTAGTGAGATAAAGGAAGTCACCCAAGATATCGACAAGGCCAAACATAAAGAGACGGATCGTGTGACGGTAGTTGAAGGAGTACAAAACACTAAACGAAATTGGATTCACCCAATTAAGCATCCTACACCGAGACTGAGGCATCCAAACACCGTACCTTGTCACGCTCATTCACTCACTTATGCGGGAGCCCTTATGCATCCAATCATCAAATCCGTAACACCTCCTGATAAGATCAGACCCCCTAAGAGAGGGTGGCTCATTCTTCGAAAAATCCCACATTCAAAGGATGACATACCACATCTAAAGAAGGAGAAGCCGCCATTTAAAATAAATTGGCATCGGGTGAGATCTTACATCAAGAATGACTACATGCCAGAAGTTATGGAGTCAACGCCCTTATCTGATCCCTCGTTACATTAGTTCCATTTCGTCGAGCTAACGACGTAAAATAAAGCGCTTCGTGGGAGGCAACCCACGCTCGTTTTTCTCGTTTTTCATTTTTCTTTTTATTTTTTATTTTTAATTTTTTATGTTGTTTTATTTGATTTTGAGTCCTTTATTTCTTTTTGGTATTTTTCTATGTTCGTAGGTATCATCGAGTTGGGAGAAAACCGAGTCGAACGCAATTCGTGGAAGAAAATAGGACGGATTTGACGAGGGCAAAGTCAGCGACTGCGGCACACTCAGCGGCCGCTGACCTCGCGCACCCCTTACGCGCCAGCGCCAGCGACCATGCACCATCCCGAGTCAGCGGTCGCTGACTACTCAGCGGCCGCTGACCTATGTCTCGTAAAAATCCTCCAAACGCAACTCTCTATTTACGTAAGTTCACTCGGCGACCGCTGACTTGTCAGCGGTCGCTGAGTTGGCCGAAACACACCTATTTTACCTTCTCTCTCCTTATTTCTCCCACTTTTCCCCATTCTTCATCTCCAATTTCCCAAACCCTAAACCCTTCTCAATCTTAATTCTCCAATTACTCCTTCCATACTTCATAATTTCATCCAATTCTTTGAAATCACCACTACTTTTCCATCCTCTACCACTCTATCCGATTAAATTTTCATTTCATCCACAAATTCAACCCAACCTCAATGGAACGCTCAATGGGAGCAGTTCACTTCTGAGATCACCACGGGGATACGCGAGATGCGATCTGACATCCGCGACCACCATACTCGCCTTGACACACATCAACAGCAGTGGGAGGCTCAGAACCATGTGATGGAGGAGCAAGCTCGACTACTCCGGGAGATGTAACAACAATGGTCCTCTTGGACCCTCGGCGGTGCACCCACTTATCCTCCTCCCGACCAACAGTGAGCCTTTGTCTCACAGTTGAGGTACCTTTACTGCTTTCCTTCCCTTTTCGTGTGAGTGTGTTTTCGGCTAACTTTTGATTTTCCCTTTGATGATTGTGGAAATCATTATTTATATGTTTTGATGATGCGAAACCATATTATATATGCATAATATTAAACTGTGCTTACGCTTTAATGTCTATTGATGATTTGATGTTTATGCTTTATTTCTGTCTAGAATAGATAGACTCAACAGATGGTTAAGTGTAAGGACAGATCGATGAAAGACAGATCATGTCCATAGGAACCATCTGTGTTCTCAATAGTAGATCAACTAACATGTAAGATCAGGTTGAGTTTACAACCTGTGTCATAGAGCTTGATCTTATTTTGTCTATCTAGTAGAAGGGAGATCAACCTGTAAGGCCAGATTAAATTAACGATCTGTGCTATAAAGATCGACCTTGTGGTGTAGCAGGTTAAGTCAAAATGTGAGAACAGATCGATGTAACGATCTGTTCATAGGAATAACATGATCCATCTAGACTTAGTTTTTATTGCATCTTTTATCGCACAACATGCAAGCATTCTTACCAAGGACAGATCGATAGAAGATCGATAGCAGATCGATGGACAGCTAACTGTTTATAGACTCCAACAGCTAGACATCAACAACTAGTGATCAACAGCTAGACATCAACAACAAGTGATCAACAGATAGTGATCAACAGCTAGT
>JAPKLX010000403.1:25531-41883 GCA_026898415.1 Leonotis leonurus | reverse complement strand
TTTTGACTTAACCTGCTACACCACAAGGTCGATCTTTATAGCACAGATCGTTAATTTAATCTGGCCTTACAGGTTGATCTCCCTTCTACTAGATAGACAAAATAAGATCAAGCTCTATGATACAGGTTGTAAACTCAACCTGATCTTACATGTTAGCTGATCTACTATTGAGAACACAGATGGTTCCTATGGACATGATCTGTCTTTCATCGATCTGTCCTTCCACTTAACCATCTGTTGAGTCTATCTATTCTAGACAGAAATAAAGCATAAACATCAAATCATCAATAGACATTAAAGCGTAAGCACAGTTTAATATTATGCATATATAATATGGTTTCGCATCATCAAAACATATAAATAATGATTTCCACAATCAGCAAAGTTTTGTGTGTGGAGGGGTTGTTTAGTCTCATTTTGTTCGTCTAAACTTAGGTTTTTCGTAGCTTTATTTGTATTATTTTCCCTCGTTCCGTGATATTTTTGCCCGATTTATGTTTCATTTTATGTTTCAGGATCATTGGCCTAAACGAGCGTCGAAAGTGGAAAAGAAACGAGAAAAGATGAGAAAATGAAGAAGTGTGCCGAAGGACACGCGACAGACCGTGTCAGCGGCCGCTGACCCATGATCAGCGGTCGCTGACTTGCCAGACTGAGCCAGCGCCAAGCCACCCGCGAGATAGCGGCCGTGCCAGGCCGCAGCACACAGGTCAGCGGCTGCTGACCTATCTAAGCGGTCGCTGACCCCCCGTTTTTCGCGCGAGGCGTTGCAACGAACCCTAGCGCCACTCGGAACAAACCTAGTCAGCGCCCGGTGACTTCCAGAGACCGTTGAGTTTCCTCTCGCTATAAAAAGACACGTCGTGCTATTCATTCGGACATCACAATTCTCCACACTTCGTTCTGACTCCTTTTGGCACAAATTCCTAGACTAGTTTTCCAGCATATCTCTATTATTTTTAGTTCGTCTCGATCCCGCAATCAAGGGTCGAGACTTAGCATTCTAGATAGGATTTTTTGTTCCGTTCTTTATTTTAGAGGTAGCCGTTTACAACATTTGAACACCGTTATTTACATATTTCCATTGTCGTTTCCAGACGTACTTCAAGTATTAATTCAAGTTCGTTTATTTCCCTTTAATTATTGCTTTGTTTATTTACTTTTATCGTTTGTTTCGTTTTGTGCTTTCAATTCCTTTTATCGCTTTGAATTTCCAGATTTCTTTCCGTCCTTCTTTCGTTTTCAAACTTCAAGTTCTTTACTTTCCTAGATTAGATTTAATTTTCGTTCTTAGTTTAGACTTTAATTGCTTTTCTTATTTACTTTCATCGCCTAGCTATAAAAATCCAAGTCAAATTCTTTAATTGCTTTCCGTTTTTACGAACAAAGAATATAATTGCCCTGCTAAGCCTTTCTTGAGAATACGACTAGGGTCAACTTATTAATCTATAACGAACTCGTTCTCTTGCGAGCAATTTTATAAAATAACTTTGAAGTATATTGGCTGGAAATATTCCTCGTACCTGTTACTGAGTCTCTTTATCGAACAGTGGGTCTGGTCTAAATAACGCCACGTACTGAAAGTTTAAAATAAGTTGAAACATATATATATATATATATATATATCGATATATATAAAAATAACGGTATATACCGCGGTACGGTATATGACGGTATATCTCGATATTTGGAAAAGTAATACCTTTAATTTATCGAAAAGTTCAGTACGATATCATACCTTACCAAAAATTCGGTATTTTTTAATACGATAAGTACGGTATACCGTTTTTTCGGTGAATTTTGATAGCCCTGATATGAACTTGCAAGTTCATCCTAACTGCAATATTAGAATGAATCATGACTCATTTTTAGTGCATATTGAAGTCTGTCATGATTAATGAAGTCTCACTAATCAATGTTGAACAAACATTTAAATTCATATCTATCTCATTTTAATCTCATCTCTATTATTAAATCACACACTCTAATTCATTATTTCTCAATTATTAAGAATTAATTTTAAAAAAATAAATACACCATAATCATTTATTTACCATATAAATCGATGCTTAACTATTTAATTATATTAAATTGAATGTCATGTTACTCAAATACTCCCATCAAATATCACTCACCATACTCGATTCTATCACTAAAACAATAATCGAACTTTTTTTTTTTGGTTTAAATTATGTAACCATACTCGATAAAAAAACTAAGTGATAAATTAATGAAATGGTAAATTTTTCATCGAGTCGATTTTATTTCCATGGATCAACTAGCTCACAATTTTATTCTTGTATAATTATATATACTTTTACCGTACTATTTCATTTTTTTACATGAATAATCAATTTTTATTCACACTCTATTTTGATTATTAAAAAAAAAAAAAGCAGGAGTATTGGAAGTGAAATTTGACAATGAGTCCAACCGTGAAGCGGGGAAAATTGGGAAATATATGCTTCAAAAACAAGATTTAGTAAGGTGAAAATAAAGTAAATTAAGCAGCTAGCTAACTGAAGATTTGTCTACTCCACACCAATATGTAATAGTGAGACAGTTTATGATATTAGTCACACACAATAATAAATAAGCGAACACAAGGAATTGATAATTGTTTAGCCTCTTTTTGTTCGTCTAAACTCGTATTTTCCACATCTGTATTCGTGTCGTTCTCCCTCTTTGCATGATATTTTGGCTCGATTTATATTTCATTTTATATTTCAGGGTCAGTAGCCTAAATGAGTGTTTAAGTTGGAAAAGAAATGAGAAAAGATCGAGAAATGACGAAAGAGTAAAGACTAGTGCCGAGAGCACTAGTCAGCAGCCGTGTAGCCATAAGTGGCCATTGACTAGGTGGTGCGTGCCAAGGCGAGCCACAGCCGAGCCAACGCACAAGGGCCAACGCTAGCCAGGGTCAGCACCCAACGGCCCCGCCGCGACCCGCAGAACAACCTCAACTCAGCAGCCACTGACTTTGAGCCGTCGCTGACATTTCTTCTCGGCTATAAATACCCGACGAGTTTCTCATTCAAGAGACACCTTTTTTGACATCATCTTTCGACTTCATTTCCAAACCTTCATTTCAGACGTTTTTCTTTATATTTTTGAGCACATCTCGACCTTTTATTCTAGGGTCGAGGCTTTTGATTTATAGTTAGTCGTTCTAGTTTAGATTTCGTACTCAAAGGATAGCCGATTCGAACATTCTAGTCATAGTTCTTCTTCCGTTTTTTATTGTGGATTCCAGACCGTTCCAGTTAGTAATCAAGTTTGTTTCCCATTTATTATTTTTGTTTCGTTTATTATTTAGTTCGTTTATTTGTTTATGTTTTCAAGTTCTTATTTTGCTTTCACTTTCTGAAGTACTTTCCGCATTCGTTTTGATTCCGATTTCTAAGTTACTTGCTTTCTTTTGAATTCGCACCTTGTTTTCTTAGATAGATAGTTTGTTTCCTCGTTGCTTTTCATTAGATTAGATTTTACGTGCTTTCCTTATTTATATTCCTTGCCTAGTTTTGAAATCTTCAACAATCCTTTTACTTGCTTTTATTTATGAACAAAAAATTGAATTGTCCTGCTAAGTCTTCCTTGAGAATACGACTTGGGTTGGCTTATCATTACTAGACAACCTCGTTAAGATTGTGAGCTACTCGAAATAATTTTAGTCGAACAATAACCCAGTTCGGTTCTCAACACCTACGAAGGACTTTTTACTCTCTAAGGACTCCCCACGCCTTAAGAAACCTCTTCACTCTCCAACGCTCTTCTCATAGTAATTGAAGCTAGCCTCTCACTAGACTAACCAACCCTAGTACCCGTAAGTTCCTATGATTACCCCTTTGAGTGTATAATTCACTCAATTACAATATCACTTAACCCAACTCTCAACCTCATGTCCATCGCCGGAGAAAACGTCTATACACAAAGGGAATGTGTATAGGATGACTAACGATCCTTCCTTCAAACGCTCAGCTCAATATCAATATCAATATGCGGAAGATATCTTCTCTCGTGCGTATGCGCAACAGAAACAAACACATGAACCAATAGCTCAGATAATCACACAGTAAGCGTACTACTGGCTGGAACTCTCATGTATGGTGTATATGAATATATGCTCGAGAGGTTCAAGTGTAGCAGTCGTCCATGACCTGTATATATAGGGTGTAGAAGAAAAACCCTTATGGCAGTTGCTTGCATCCCAAGATATTTAGGATCTTTGCCAATCTTTAATTTTCAAATATATCTTCTTGGAGAATCTTAAATATATCTTCTTGGATCTTCTTGGAAGGGAACAAATCAACAATATACTCTTGCAAATGCGTCGTCCGCAGGTTTCCAAACTTCCATCACCACGTATAAGGAAGTTACCATGTATAAAAGATTCGCCAGCTGGGAGGGACTGTCTCTTTTTCTTGAAAATATCTCTTGGAACAAGTTACGCAAACTGTAGTTCCGAGATAACAAAGACGTCTAACATAAATTTGACAACACATGTACGGTTGTGCACTCACACTAACAATTATTCGTGTAGTCTTATAGTGTGTTAGACGCTACACATGTTCCAAACTTCCAATTCAACTCCAATAAATAATACTCTACTAATTTCGTCCAACTAAATACGGCCATAAGAGATTTGATACGGAAACTAAAAAAAGTAAAGTGTTGTGTTTTAAAAATGAATGTATTTTAAAGTAAAACTTTTTCTCTTTTAAATAAGTAATCACTTTTAATAGGATGACCAATAAAGAAACATAGTTACTTTTAGTTGGATTGAAAGAGTAATAATAGTAGAAATAAGTTTAGAAATATACTCTATCACTAAATACGAGCTTATGCCCGGATACTAGCTACCATCCAACAAACTAATTAATTTGTCCGTTTTATTATCCATAACTCGTTTATTATGTTGGAGTGTCTTCTTAATAATAATGACTCGTTTCTAAATAAAAAAATATTTTACGTTTGAAAAAGTAACAAATTTATTGGAGTACACCACTTTATCCACAAAAAATCATTTTCTTAATATTTGTACTTAAAATTAATGTGTCTGGAGGATTATGTCTCAAACAAGTTACTATATTTTAATTTGTATGTCGATAGATGAGTTGAAATATTTTAATATTGGATAGTTTTTACTGTGGCACAATTTTAGATATATAAATAAATCAGTAATAGAGAAATATTAGTGAAATTATTTTATTATTGGATCTGGCACTGCGAATTATGTATTGAACGAAACTTCTATTTCCAGATCATGCATGTATTACTTTCTTGAATTAAGGAACTTAATCCAACATTTTACTGCAAAAGTTTGCTGACAACCATGCATCACCTGTGTCTGCATTAGGTGAGGCGTCCTTCTCTTTCAAGAGAATTAGCAGCATATCAAGTTCTCTTGAAGTTCTTCGTTTTGCATCGAATTAAATCACATGTTTAACCGCTTGTCCGGCCCAATCAATTCCTTTGAGAAAGAATTTTCTTCCTTTACACCGCAAAATATACTCATCTGTGTGTATCGAAGTTTGAGTGATTAAGTACGCTCCTAATTGGTTTATATCTCATTTATATATCCTTTTGAGTAGAAAACATTTGAAAATATTAAGCCATGCAGATAGGTTGAGTAATGATGATTCTTCCTTTGTTTTGTGGGCTGGTGCAAACCAATTCTCTCTGGCACAAAAGAATAAGCATCAAATCTCTCTCTTTAATTTGGAATTTTTAATATTATAGCAATAAATAAATGTGGTCCTCCACCTCAACTCACCCATGCATGTGGTCCATATATCTCATTTATATCGGAAAACATTATATCTTATTAGTCTATCTGTGACTAAAATTGTAATGGCCGTGGAATTTTCTACTAAATTTTATGTGTATCAGAATTCTGCTCGAGAAAAATTTCGTAATAAAATACTCGAGATCACGATTAGTTAATCGATATTGATAATTTTCGTATGATTATTTTTTTATTTGTACAAGCTAGTACAAGATATGTGTTTTATAACATAGTAGTTATACAAGTACTAAGTATATATAGATATAGCTTAGTAGATGTTGTTTAATGTTATACCATTATTATTAGTATATTTTTTTTTATTGTAATGAAGCAATTAAGATATTAGAATTGTGTTAACCCTTATATTACAAATTATCTTAATTCTTAATTGGAATGGAGTACACTAGGTGTGTACATATAGATTGTGTTAAGAAACTTTGTTTTATGGAGTAGAAAAAACCGTCACATATATATATGTATGTATACTTTACAATGAGCACAAGAAGTATGATTAAGTAAGAGAAAGAATAGTATATATATATATATATATCTGCATATCTTATGTTACAACCGAGAGAAGGAAAGAAGAAAGAATGCTGCAAATAACTATGTACCTAGATGTACTAAGCTAGAACACTAGATAGTAAGATATTTATAGTTTCCAAAACCACAAGTCTAATACACTTGGACAAGAATCCCATACGAATCCTACTCTTAACTATTAGATCTTTCCCCTGTTCAAATCTTCTTTGCATTAAGTACAACTTGAGAGTTGTAGACCAAACTGAAGGAAGATAGGAAGAGGAAGTGGTTGCAGAAGTAGCAGTGTCGTTCTTCACCATGCTGTCCTGCACCTGCACTACAAATGAAGGAAACACATACATTGAATGCTGCCCCAAAGTCAAAGGGGGGGGGGGGGGGGCCGGCACAGAGTTAAGTTAGACTGTAACCAATAGGTAGGAACTCAAGTGTCTAGGAGTGAGACTGCAATAGAAACCGAAGCTTGCAAACCATCCAATACACTCTTTTATAACCTCCCTCACTACTCACTTCTTCTATCATTCTATACACACACGAAGAGGTATTCAAACCCCTCAAGAGAAAGACCTCTTTCACCACCACTCCAGAATTTGAAGCAGCAAGGTAACATAGTTTTTTTTCAGATTAGTGTTAAGTTCTTAGTTGAAGCTTTTCACTAATGTCCTTAGAACACAGTTCACTCATTCCCTAAAGCTTCCACAGAACACTTTATCCACACCTGAGAAGTCACTCAAGTTCTTCCCCTTTCAAACCTTCAGAAGTATTAAGGTAACCACCTACCCCAAAACATTCAGTGGTGTTCTTTTTAGTACTTAGCACAGAGTTCAAACGTTGTTAAGCATGCAGAACTCAGAATTTTAACTATGTTTTAGAACTTAGAATCTAGACATACTGACTTCAGAAAATAACATAGCTGTATTTGTGTGTAAGTGTACATGGTTAATACTTTAGTTTATTCTTTAACATTAGTTTAAGAATTTCTGTTTCCTTATCTTTAATATTTGGCTACTGAAATCACCCAGAGAAGGAAAAGAAGTAAATATGAAGTTTGTATTAGTTAGGTTCAGACCTTCACTTGTGCAAATCCTGTTTTAAAACTGAAACTTAATTGTATATCATATCTTCAACCCCAGAACAAACTCAAAACACTCTTATCTCCAGAACCTAACTACTACTCTTTAACCCCAAATCAAAGAATCCAACTCAGAAGATATAATAATGTCAGAAATCAAGAGTAATGAGAACTACCTCACACTGCAACAAAATCCCAGAATCCTCTTCCACGAACCAACCCAAATTTCAGACCAGCAACCAAAGTATTGTGTCCTCAGTCAAAACAATAATAAAACCCGTCAGTAAGCGATTATAAATTTATAAATCAGAGCCTTGAAATCTTAAATAGACCTGGTAAAATAAGAACAGAAATTAAAAGATTATCTAGAAAAGAAGAAGCCAAGGTTTACAGTAAAGAAATAGGTCCAACGAGCTCTGTACCGACTAATTCTAGCTACAAGTCGAGGGATGAAAGCAGAGGGCAAGAAATTAAAAAGCTTCGGAACAAATTCAGAGGAAAAGCCTAAGACTAAACATGCAGACTCTAGAACTGAACACATAGCTTTTTTTTCTGATACAATAAGTAAATTCTAATCTTAGAACTGGACTGTTAGTTATATAAAAATTTCCTCCAGAACATACTCGATATACTTATACCTCCCAAAATGAGAAATCCAACCCAAAGCTATAAAAATCTTAGAAATTAAATCAGAGACTACCTCACGTAGCTACAAACCTCCAGAACCCTTACAACGAACGGTTTAGAACAAGAACAGCAACCAACATTTCCCTCAGCCAGAATAAGAAAAACAAATCAAAGGTCAGTACTCGGTAAAAGCTCTAAACGGATAAAATTTCTGAAACCCCTAACTAAACTGAAGCTAATTCCATTTCACAATTCGAAAACAGAAATACAAAATTTGGGGAATTATAAAAGCGAATCAAATCAAAAGAGAAAAGAAACTAAAAAATCTGGAAAGGGGGAAATCTGAAATTTTCTTCAAAATCTGGAAAATGTATCCAACTTTAAAACTCATCCTAATCAAAGAAGCAATAAGAACTTACGGAGGAATTTAGTCATGAATTATGAAAGTAAAAACTTGACCTCAGAAGAAATTACTATTGTCCCCAATCCAAGAACTGTCGGGAGGGAGAAATCGAATGATGAAAAAGAGAATAAGAGGGTTACCATGAAGGCGCCGCAGAGAGAAGCAGGGAGGAGAGCGAGAGAAAAGCAGATGGGTGTCCTCTGTTGGGAAGGAAGCAGAACGTGTAAGGGTGATATGGTTAGGGTTAGAGAAAGATTTGACTAATGGGCTGGGGAGGGGGAGATATGAATAAATCGGTTGGGCCGAGAAGTAAATAGAATGGATGGGCCAACAATACATTTATCATTGGGCTGAATTTGTTAATGGGTTAGGCTAGTAAATAAATGTAGTCTGGGCCCAATTTTAAAAATAGAAATCGGACAGAAAATTTAATGAACGGGCTGGGTCCCGGATTAAAAATCTAATCAGGCTGTAAAACACAATTTGACGAACCTAATATTTTCGTTTCACACATGGGCCTCGATAACTAAATTAGAACAATTAAGAAATTACTTGAAATATTTAAATCTTAGAAATTTGAGATAAATTAGTTGGGTTAGTTTATCAATCATATCAAACCCAAATAATTTAATAAAACCCAGCTAAATAAGAAATGAGAATTTAGCCGAATACCGATAGATTTATAATTAAATTACCTTGATTTATTACAGTACCTTAAATAGATGGAATGACCTACAAAACATTATAGAGAAATTTGAAGAAAATGATTATTGAAACTCTTCAATAATGAGTTGCTTTAACTATTAGAAACTCAATTCTAGATTGAGAATTAATTAGAATAAATTTATGAAATATAGTATAGTATTTCATTTTGATTAGATAAGGCAAATAGAATATTATTTCATACTTAGATGAAATAAATCATATACTCACGAGGAGTATTTTTTTTCTTTTTTTTCTCTTAATTACGATTAAGGTTCGGCGAAGGAGAAATTCAATCAACCTACGCCAGGTCATCGTTAGACGAAGAAGCACATCAGGTAGGCTTTCTTTTACAAATCAAAATCGTATGCGTTGTACCAAATTATGATTTTTGCTTTAGAATGCTTAGAATTTCAAATGTTATGAAGTATTGCATTGTCGAAAATATTTTATATTTTGGTATGATGCGTATTTGTTGAACAATTAATCGATTTCGGACCTTTAAAGATTTATATCTTTTAAGGTTAGTGTACACCAGAACCGTGAGTCATCTTAGCGGGTTGGCCGGTTCAGTGTTCGCGGAAAGTGGCCACTTTCCCGACACCCAGAATTACAGATATGTATGATTACTCCAGAACTTAGACTGATCAGTCAAACTTTTAAGATCACAAGAATTTTAGTGAACATAGGTTTTTTAGTGACAAAATCCCTATGTTGCACTGTATTACGGCAATTGCAAATATATCAGTACGAATGTGATTTCGGCCTGTGTTTACTGAGTACTTTCGTACTCAGCCCTGCATATATTTATAAATGTGCAGGTTAAGTCGTGATGACGAAGTGGAAGGCTCGGCAGTGGTTTTTGTCAAACTCTTGTTATTTTACTCTCGGTGATTTATGTGTCGTCATACATGTAAATCTAGTTATTGATCCAGTTTCCGCTGCCAGACCTTGTTTTAGATCCAAGAACTTTTTAGCTATCTATCTTGTTTTCGAACTATGTAGTTCAGACTTGTACTTGTTCTCCGTATTTTCTTGACGTTGTTTTAAATCCCTGATGACTTCGAATGTTAAGTTTTTATTGATGTATTGGACTTTGGTCACACAACTCTATCGAAGTCTTTCCCTTTTGTTGTACGTTTCACGTTCTATCCTTTTATCAACGCTTTCGTTGTGTTTCATTATCCGTATTTTCCCTGTTAGTCACGTTTTCCTCGATTTTACTTAGAGAAGTGAAATGGGGATGTGACAAAAATAATTTATATTTTAATTAATTATGAATTTTAATAATAAATTTTAATCTTAATAAATATATGCGTTTAGTAGATATTGGATCAATTTTGATATATTACTTTAAATTGAATAGTAGTGGGACTAATAGAGTTTGAATCTCATTTGATATATATATTTTTATAATTTGAGAGTGTTCCGTGAATTACATCTTATTTCTAGGAAGTTGGGGGATGACTCCTATATATATGTGTGTAAATATATATAAATGATATTTAGTAGGAGTAGAATAAACTTTGTAACAAAGATGGAAAAAAAATGAACTATTTCATTCTATTCTTGTGGTTGATATTATGAAGAAATGAAAAATTAATTTTATAATTAAATTGAACTATTTTAATAAGAAGATCAAATTTGTCTAAATTCTAAAAATCAATTTCAAATTCGGTTTAATAAATAAAAATCGAGATCAAGTTCACTTCGTTTATTATTCGATTTAATGGTGAATTTAAACTCAAATTCGACTCGATTTCGTCAAATATTGGAGTTTGTGCTCATTAAAAAGTTTGTTTATTAAAATTATTTTTTATAATATATATTTTATATTAATTTAACAAGCTTGTAAACTAATTCGTGTATAAGTTTGCGAACTATTCGAAGTTTGACAGGTTAAAATTATATTCGAACATATTCGTGAACTACTTAAAAATTATATTGGTCGATTTTATTCATTTAATCTAATAGACTAAAATCGGTCCGGTCAGCCCGACTCGGACCTAGTCAGCACGAAATTTTCAAAAACAAAAGTTTAATAAGCTATTTCTAGAAAATAAATAATAATAATTTTTTCAAAAATCAAAATAAATTTTATTCACGATAACTGAGAATAGTTAACACCAAGTGTAGTGAAAGAAATGGTTGATCATATGTTGATGGGATTACTGATTCGGAATGATCATTCCTTCTTCTTCTTATTATTCTTATTATTATCATTATTATTTATCAAGCATGCATGGGATAAAGTATAGAAACAAAAATGACCATTTCATTCCTCCATCACTCCAATATACCAACATCCCCTTATAGTTGCAACGGAAAATATGTTAAAATTATGAATGTTAAGAGTTGTCTTTTCTTTGATTTTATTTTATATGTTAAAATTAATATTAAAATGATATCCAAACATATAAGGAACAAATTGAATTGGTAAAGAAAAAGTCGTAACGCCAACTAACCGTGGCTTCCTACCAACAATGTGACTTCAATTATATTTCAAGTAACAATCATGCCATCTAATGTGTAGCTTGAAATAAACTAATCCCAAATTTTAATCTCTTTAACCAACAAAATAAATTTATAAAAAATATTATTATTACTTAATACCAAACATATATTCATGTAATGATATATTTGGAAAAGTCATGCATGATTATCAACAGATTGATCTCCTTATTAGGAAGGTAAAATAAAAATAGACAATTAAATCATATTAAAATATCTAATTAAATCATATACTACTATTTTTTAATATATCAAATACGTGTTGTACTCGAAAATTCATCAAAGTTTCTCGACGTGGTACATTGCAAGCGACTTTACGAAATAACATGACCGCGTGATTTAAAAACATTATAACTAAATATTTTATCAAACACACGTCAATATTTTAACAACCCTATGAGACCAAATACTTTATTGCGTAATTTGAATTTATAAAGAAATATCTCTTTAAACTCTATTAATTACAATTAATTAGAGTACAATATTTTATTTCGACCTGGTACATTTTTATAAATAGATAAAATCTTAAAAAGCTGTTCCTAAAATATTATTAATACAGCCCAAAACACATCCAAATATTCCCATTAAATTTCAGTAGCAATACGAGAGGGAATTCAATAAATGATGTATATCTAAAAGTAGAGAAGAAGGAATTCAATAAATAAAATAAAAAAAGAAAAGAATCTCCTAGCTAGCAAAGGTAAGCAATAGTAGAAGTAGGTGCATGTTGACACTGGGACCAAACGAGTGCTAAATACCTATTCCTCCTACCCTTCTTTATCTCATTCTCTCCTTCCATTCCTTTCCATCTCCTGCACAAACACACACACAACACAAACTCATCTATCTCTTCCTAGGATTGTATTGTGCAGACTGCAGCACAGTAGAGAGCAGAAGCCATGGCATTTGCAGGTACAACCCAGAAATGCATGGCATGTGAAAAGACTGTATACTTGGTGGATAAGCTCACTGCAGATAACAGAATCTACCACAAGGCTTGCTTTAGATGCCACCACTGCAAAGGCACTCTCAAGGTTCATGCTTTTTGTTTTCTGAGTCAAGGTTTATGATTATCTTCTTCTTTATTTGTGTGTGTGTGTGTGTGTGTACAGTTGGATCTAAGAGCTGATAATTGGGAGACTTCGTTTCCAAATAATGAGGAAATCATGCCATTCTTCTATATTAATCAACAGTTCGCGTCCTAAGTAATCATAAAACATCTAGATTATGAAGTTGAATTAGCATTATAATTTCTTGTATTGTGTCTTGATCTAAACTTATTACGTTGGGATTTTCTTAAAGGATGTATGAATGCAATAGCTCAACATTGACTTAGGATACAAATATTATTGGATCTAGTCTTGAAATAAAGCCTAATAGTCGTACGTTTTCCTTATGATTTCAATGGATCTGTCATCCCAAATGTGAAGCCAAGAAATTCAAGATAAATTTTACCAATGATTGTTATGTGGTGATTACAGTTAGGGAACTTCAACTCTTTTGAAGGGGTTCTATACTGCAGGCCTCACTTTGATCAGCTCTTCAAGCGAACCGGCAGTCTCGACAAATCCTTCGAAGGTATAGAGTTAATCGTAACTTCGAAAGCAACATAATTTTGTCGAGTTTTTCAGTCAAAAACATTCACATTGTGCTCATGATTCTCACCTGCAGGCACACCTAAAATTGTGAAACCAGAGAAGCCTGCAGATTTTGAGGTAACTAATTATACTCTGTCTGAACAGAGTAGGGGAATTTTTGTCTTATAAAATATGGTCAAGTTATAGCTAAAATTGAGTTTTATTTTTTGCAGAAACCAAATGCTCAAAAGGTTTCAAGCATGTTTGGTGGAACGAGGGACAAATGCCTAGCGTGCAAGAACACTGTCTACCCTACTGAGAAGGTAAACAAGTTCTGCACATTTTAGAACCGTTTCTAACTGAATTTACTCTATTCAAACCCACCGAGTCAGATCATCTATTACCTAACGGTGTAATATTTTTTATTGCATTAATAAGATCGTAACACGGAATATTATTAAGGTTCAAAATTTAGGGCATTTATGAGGAAATATATATCTTATATTTTAAACCATTAATTATGACACATATTGCAATCTTATTAATGTAATAGGAGATGACACACCAATAGAGAATAGAAGATACGAATTGCAAACCCATGGCCTTAGATCGAAGTTTATAGAGTTTGCCTCATTACTCGTTACTAGATTATATATACATCAGTTTATAGACACACCTTTCCTCAATGTTGTTTACTCGATTCAATTCCTTTAAACCAACTTTAAAGGGCTCGTCTCATATTACTAGACTAATTAGATTATTGTTAGTTGTGTGGGTAGAAAATGAAGAGACAATATGAAAATATACATAATATTGAAGTGAGAAATAAAATTTTCCCCGCAAGATAAAATTATTTCAGCTCTATGCTTGCGGTGTTATACTAATTGTTCATAAGATACAACCGCATAAAATTGATAGATGATTCTTTAGCACTAGAAAATCATTACTAATGAATATGAATAATAAACTAAAATAATAGAGCACAAGATTGTGAATTGGATGATGAAATCTAATTCTCAATGACCCTATTTATAATAGAGGAGGTGACTATTGAAAATAGTGTGTCCATTCAAAGGGGTGCGATCGAACCAATGTAATAGTTCATTGACCTAACCATTGCATGGCTTCGCCTAAGAGGTGCAATGATTCATGTCAAACCATCACATGGTTTCAACCAAGGGAAACGGCAGAATTGTTGCGACATCAACGCTCCATGTCGACAGTCCGTAACGTTACCCGAGCTACTATTAATCATTAGTGCATTAATTGATCATTCATCCCATAATGAATTTGATCTATTACCCTGAATGTAATTTATATGGTATAATCCAAACTCATGACATTTGAACGAACTTGAATAAGCATTACATTTGATGGTGGATGATAGGTATCGGTGAATGGAACATCGTACCATAAGAGCTGCTTCAAGTGCATCCATGGAGGGTGCACGATTAGCCCATCCAACTACATAGCGCACGAAGGGAGGCTTTATTGCAAGCACCATCACATTCAACTTATCAAAGAGAAAGGCAACTTGAGCCAGTTGGAGGGTGAGAACAAGGCCTCAGCAACGTAAAATGCTGCAGATTTAATTACATCATAGTATTTGAGGCCACTTTTATTATATGTTTGTGTGGCTGGTTTTTTGTGTTTGTTTTCAACCTTTTTGATAATGAACTGAGAGCTCGAGTGTTTGAATGCTGGATTTTCATAAACTTGGGAATTTGATATTATATAAATGGATGGAATTGATCCACCTCATAGTTTAATTGATTTTGAAATTTAATTAGTACTCCCCGTCTCATTAATAATGACACGTTTTATATTCAATTAAGTGTATTATAATAATAAAATATGTTATAAATAACAGGAGATGAGGAGATGGAAGTACTATCTTGCAAATTGCTGCGGTGAAATTGCTCTCTCTCTCTCTCTGAGTTGAATTAATCTATTATCTATATATAAAAACAAACTTTTTGACTTTGACAGTTTTTTATGGGAAGTTTTAGAACCGACCCTGTGCATTTAAACGAATTTTGTTTATTTAAAATTGTCATCTAATTAAGTAATTGTCAGATTTTATTTTGTGGATAATTTAAAACCGTCTTTTAAAAAAATGTATTGTTTTTCTTTATTTTGTAATATGTTTAATTAAATGAAAAATATGTTTTTGTGTAATTTTTAAAACACTTCACTTTTTTAATTTAATAAAAATGCATACGATTTTTTTTATTTCTTACATTTGTTTAACAAAATGCAACTGTAATTATATACATTTAATATTTAATATATAATTATTTAATTCGAAAGGACACAACTTTCTAGAAGAAACATGACTGTTCATTTTTTGCATTATAAATATCTATTACATTTACACTTCTTCGCACAACATTATCCATCAAACATTCAATATCATGCCACCCATATTTGGTACTATTGAAGATCTAGAGACAGGAAAATCAAATGTGGCCTTACAGCTTAGATTGATAAGAAATTATGATCTTCCTGATTTCAAGAATCCCAAAAAATTTTATTGTCATGAATGCATATTCCATGACAAGAAGGTAATTATTATTCATTTAGTTTTTATTTAAATTTTCCCTTATTCAGTACTTTAAAATCTTAAAGTTCTTTTCATTTTATTAAGGGAATTCGTATATGTTGGGTCCCGGGAGAGCAAGTGTGGTGTAGGGGGGGGGGGGAATAATACACCACAATCCAACTCTTTGCGTTTGGCTGTTTGAACAGCAGGTGAGAATCAGCTCGCTGTTGATACCAGAACAGCTCGCTGTTAATAGCAGTCGATCTCCTCTGTTGTAGAGAGAGTTCTAGCTGCTCAAGGAAGTTCTCAACACAGAGCGTGAGCGATCTGTCAAGGAGCAGATAGACTGGCAGCTAGCTGGAGCTTACCAGACGATCTGTCCAAACACAGATCGTGTGCGGAAGCTGTGAGTATGTTGGTTGCTCTTACACTTAGAAAATATGTTTTGTTTATACCGAGTGTTCTTTATGAAGTTGATTCAAATGCACAGCTCGCTGGTGAAGTGATAAACAAAGAATCAAACTAATGCAATGCAAAATATAAAATAACACACAATATTTAACGTGGTTCGGGAAACCCCCTACGTCCACGAT
>JAPKLX010000403.1:11023-25131 GCA_026898415.1 Leonotis leonurus | reverse complement strand
ACTAGCTGTTGATCACTATCTGTTGATCACTTGTTGTTGATGTCTAGCTGTTGATCACTAGTTGTTGATGTCTAGCTGTTGTAGTCTATAAACAGCTAGCTGTCCATCGATCTGCTATCGATCTGTCCTTGGTAAGAATGCTTGCATGTTGTGCGATAAAAGATGCAATAAAAACTAAGTCTAGATGGATCATGTTATTCCTATGAACAGATCGTTACATCGATCTGTTCTCACATTTTGACTTAACCTGCTACACCACAAGGTCGATCTTTATAGCACAGATCGTTAATTTAATCTGGCCTTACAGGTTGATCTCCCTTCTACTAGATAGACAAAATAAGATCAAGCTCTATGACACAGGTTGTAAACTCAACTTGATCTTACATGTTAGCTGATCTACTATTGAGAACACAGATGGTTCCTATGGACACGATCTGTCTTTCATCGATCTGTCCTTACACTTAACCATCTGTTGAGTCTACCTATTCTAGACATAAATAAAGCATAAACATCTAAGCATCAATAGACATTAAAGCGTAAGCACAGTTTAATATTATGCATATATAATATGGTTTCGCATCATCAAAACATATAAATAATGATTTCCACAATCATCAAAAAGGTTCCCAACAGTATATGTGCTTCCATCATGGGCCCAACAATCCGGAAATTTTCACCCATGCTCCACGAATGCAACATATACTGCATTATGAATTTCATTGTAACTCACAAAACAATGAAATATAGACTCACTTCATCCAAGCATAAGATACTGATTTTTTTATCAAACAAGAGTATGCGAAGTGAGTGATGAAATGTTTCCATTGGAAATGTTTAACTTCGTGAAAATTGTAGACATTCTAAAGATCGAGGATGTTTACGAAGCATACATGTTTGGTAAGTTATTTTATTTTCGTAAATAGCTATTTTAATTGTCTTCCTCATTAAAATATTAAAAATTTTTGTTGAAAATATCCTATACAGATGTGATGGCTATGATTGTCTCATGTTCATCTTTGTAAATCAAATATATTAATGAGAAAGAGACAAGATTGATGGATATTATTCTGGAAGATAATGAGTAAGTGTTTTTATTATATTTTATTATTTTCCTACAAACTTTTATTTTATCAAAATAATTACTTTATTATATTTTATTTCAGGGGACAGACAATTCAATGTACATTATGGGAAAAGTATGCTGATGATCTTACTAACTATTTAAACAACAATGAAAAAATGCCGATATCTACAGTGATTCAATTCTGTCGGCCAAATATATATAGAGGTAATGAATTATAATTTATCATTTTATTATATCATTAATATTTTTTTTTTCATAATTTACTACTTATTTTATAGGTGAAATAAGATTGTCCACTGCATTCCACACAACTAAGCTTTTTCTGGACATAAAAGATGCAGCTTGGATGAATTCAAAAACAGGTGAACAAATATAATATATATATATATATATATATAAATTACTGTTACAATATCTAACATTATACCTAATGATTTTTTTGAATAAACAGCTTCATGCTCAGAGGATGTCACGCCCCGTTTCCCCCGCCCTTCCCGGCAGAGTCCGGGCGCGCGACTATAGATAATTAAAAGATAATTAAATGAAGGATAACGTGGAACACTGAAAGCTCTGACTGAACTGGAAGGTAATTCAATAACTAAGTTTAGTTCACACAAGGATTTAATTTACATAATTGGCAACTTTGCCAACCAAAAAGTGATAGATCTTGCACAGCGGAATAGGATCGACTGAAGTCTACGTGTATGAAGACACGTAGACACCCAAGATTTATTTAAAGACCGACAAGCCCGCTATAGCATTTCCATCATCATGTCTCAACCTGCACATTTATAAATACATGCAGGGCTGAGTACAAACGTACTCAGTAGGCACATGCCAAATCGCATACATACATATATAATTGTCAATGCCGTAAGAGTGAAACATAGGGATTTTGTCTTTAAAAGCACATACGTTCACTAAATTCATTTGTGAAAGATCCTATATTCGACAGCTGTCTAATTTCTTTAGTATACTGCCATATCTGTAATTTGATGATTTATGGTACCGAGAAGGTGGCCACCTTCTACGGACACCGAACCGGCCAACCCGATCGATGACTCACGGTCCACTGTAACCGGTCAACAATTTCGATGACTCCCGGTTATTTGTGCACATTTAGTTCGAGTATGTTACACCACCCACTGGAACCCGAATTCGATTTAAATTCTTCGGATCCTTAAACCAGGCATCCAGGATCCTTACACCAGGTACCCTTAATCAGATAGACATTGATACAAAATATAAATCATTTCGGCAAGACAATACTTTGCAACGTATTTTCTCAATCATTTCGAATGCAACATAATTAGTAAACGTGCACACATAATTTTAATTGTAATAGAAAGCCTACTTGGATAACTGCGATTTGTACTTGATTTGATCTCGAAATGCGAGGTAGATCTCTCGTAAGAACCTTTAGAAAAGCTCGTATAAATTAAAATGCCCTTAGTGCATTTGAAATATTTAACTGTAAGAATATATTATTCTTAATTCTTGTCTCGATTCGTTAATTGAGATATTGATACTTCCGATCAATATTATTTATAAAGTGTTGAATCCTCGATTCAATTACTCCGGTAATTGCATTTAAGTGCAATAAGTGTATTAACACTTAATGAAAAATTAATTCTCAATAATTAATTATTCAATTCATTTTAATAGTTCTTTTAACTCATTACATAACCTTATAATATAAATTCTTTAAATAAATCCTTAATAATTTAGAGACATAAATTCTCTTATTTTAGAACCTACTTATTAAATAAATTGGATTTTCTTAATTTCATACTTAGGCTTTAATTATTATAAGCTCTAATTATTAATACTTTAAGGGGTATATATCTTAATATCCCTTCTTTAACATTTAATATTTCTAATTAATGTAAATCCATCTTAATTAAATCTTATCTTATTAAAATATTTAAACTAGTCCATTTGAATTTATTAAGTGAGCTTAATAATTAATTTAATTAGTTTAGGTATTAATTAACTTAAGATTAATATACTGGGCTCATAAGATTAATTAATTTCAGCCCATAAGATTTCTAAGTTTCGGCCCAAGACTCAACCCAATTCAATTAACCAAAAGCCCATAGTCCTAAATTATTTTTCAGACCATTGGTTTACAACCCGGCCTAGTAAGATTAACATTTACGGCCCAATATTTGCTATTTAATTAGGCCCAACAACAAATTTAAATTCCAGCCCAACCTTTTGTCTAACCCGGCCCACGACCCGGCCCGTGCTCTAGAACCCTCTATTCTTCCTAACCCTAATCCTTTCCCCTTCACAGACACAACACCCACCACTCTCTTCTCCCTCGCTCTCGTCTGTCTCTTTCCTCTCCTTCTTTCCTCTCTCGTTTCTTCTCTGCTTTCTGCCTCTATTCTTCTCCCTCACCCCTCTCACTCAATCCTTCTCTGATTCTCTCTCTCGGCGCCTCTCCTCTTTCGCCCTCTCCTCTCTTCTATCTCTTTCCCTCGACTCTGTATCTTTCCCAGAAGCTTTTCTCCCAGGGGTGTTTCCACTTCTGATTTCTTCCCAAGAGGCAAGATAGCTTTTAATTTTATTTTTTTTTTCAAATTTTAAATCCCTTTCGGTATTTGCATGTTTAGAGATTTGAAACTAAAATTTAAATTTGGAGGTGTTTGTGTGAATTCTGTATTTTTCTAAAATGGTATTCGGTTTGGTTGATTAGGGTCGAGATGATTCAGAGGTGCGTGGATTCTGGTTCAGTACTGCCGTGGAATTTCAGATAGGTAAAGCTTTAAACTCTCTTCTTTCTGCTCTTTCTTAGGTTTTCGATTATGTTTCTGCATGTTAAATTTCTGTATAGGGTAATCTCTTCCCTTTATTTCCTTGAAATTTCTGTTCGTAGATTTAATTACTAATGTTGCTTACTGAAATTTTGTTTCTTTCTTTCCCATTTCTGAAATGGGAACGATTGATTTTCTGCAGGGTGGCTTGGTAGAAGTTGGTGGTTCTGAGGTTTCTTCCTCACCGCAAAAAAGAAGTCCTTAGATTAAGCTAAGTGTCATGTTTATTTAATTAGATGTTTTCTATTGGAATGAGGATTTCCATTTCTGGAATAGCACCCTGTTAAATTATGCTCTGTGTTTATTAGCTAAATTTCTGGTGAATGGATATTTGATTTTGAGGGAAAGCTGGTTGGGTTTTGGCTTGGTGGATAAACAGTTATTAGGGTGCTTTGATTGAGGTTTTCAATATAATAATCTGCTAATTTCCAACATGTATCTCAGATTAGTTAGAAACTGAAGGTTTGGTTTACTAACTCCTGTGCATGTTTAAGCAATTTGATCCTTTATTTGCTGGACATTAGTGCTCTGTTTTTATATAAAGCATGATTTCTTACTCACCAAGAACAGAAATTTCTCAATTTAAAGCTAAGTGTTTGTCTAATTATTTGTGTGCTTTCTGATTGGATGTAGATGTCTACTTTCTGCAATTATTACTCTGCATGCTTAGTTTGCTAGTTCTGTGTTCGTTGACTCTAAGAACTCTTTTGTTCTGATCATTCGAATCTGGGTAGAGGGAATTTGAGTAACTTAATTCCTCCTTTCATTGCTATGAACTAGTATATCTTATTTTGAATATACTGAGTTAGTGTTCTGGTTTGAGAGTGAAGTATTACCAAATTTTACTTTAATTAATAGACCTTTGGTATGTAGTATTATGTTCTCGGGGTGTTCTGTTTTGGTTCTGTGGTTTGTTTCCCTGGTTTGGATTGTATAAGGAGTGTACTCTTATGTGCTAATGTAAGGAAGTTATGTTTATGTTCTGGACAATGTGTACTCTTATATGCTTAATGTTATGATTCTGTTCTGGAATATTATGCCATGTTTTCTTTATAAATGCTTACTTTGACAGGAATATATACTCATACTCTGTGTTGGTATTCTGGATAAAATGCTTATGTTTTGATTTCCCAGTTCTGTTTTAAATGACTGCTTAACCTGACAGAAACACAAACTTGTCCTCTGCTCCTTATTTTTCTGGTGAAGCAACATATATATATATACTGAGCTCTGAAATTGTATGATTGTTTTAATTGAGAGGCAGAACAATTTATAATATATGATTGTAAGTTGAATTAAAAGAGGTATAAATGGAAGGGATTGTTATAGCTGAATTTCCTTACCTCAAGACTTTAACTACTTCTCTTTGTGGAATGAAAATAAGACTGCTTCACTGGCTAGTGTTTATGTGTTTTTGTGCTGATTTGTGAGTATTGTTAAACGTTCAAGAGCAGCCCTGCAACCCTTTTTATAGTTGGATGCATTGTGGTGTTCTTTATCTTAGTGTTTAAGGTTGATACTTCTATTAATAGCTTTGTTACTTTTTATTTGTAGGGCATGGAATGAAGTATGTATCAACCTTGGGACTCCTCCCTTCTCATCCTAAATTACAGCTACTTCCACCCTTTGCAGCAGCATGGCTGCTTTGTTCCTTCCCTTAACTGTCTTTTCAACTGTTTTATAATATCATTACTTAGCAATATTTTCTTTTTTTTTTGTTATTAAACATGCTGCTGTGCAGCTTTATATATTAGATTAGATCTTTATTATGCTTTCCAAGATACATGTATATCTATATCTTTCATAGTTTAGCTTATAGTTTGAATGAAGTGTTTCATTTTATTATCCTTTCTTATTTAATTGAAATGCTTTTACCTAAAACACTTGAGTGTTTCTATTTATTCTTCTTTCCAATCCACTTCACTTGCATGTTATATAGTTTATCTATACCTTTATGTTATGATTGTGTTCTTAGATACTTGCAACATTTTCATCATCCTAACATATATATATCAACCGTGGTTTCCTTTTACAAATCTAACCTTTTATAGTCAATTAACATATCCTATATATATATATATATTTATATAGCAACCGTATGATGCTTCTTTAATTTAGGTACAAATTTTCCATATTACACATATATACATATATCAAATATCAATGATATATATATATAATATATATATAGATGAGATTATACCACATTACATTGTGGTGTATGGAACTAATGCATACCATTAATTTGTACCAAGGTACATATATATAACATGTAAACATATACTTTAAAATTTATATCCTTTCAAGATATTAATATAATCTATAATTACTTATCCTTTTTAACTCCCAAAATTCTTCTTAAATTATTTTAATTTCTTATTAATTAATTAAAATGTTCAATATAAAAAAAAATACTCGAGCTCTAATATCGTTTATTTCAAAAGTTAAAATACGGGGTATTACATCCTAATTTGATAATTAAAAAGGCGGGGCATTACATCCTCCCCCTCTTAACAAAATTTCGTCCCGAAATTTGTACTTTCTAATCGAATAACTAAGGATACTTTTCTCTCATCTTATCCTCTAATTCCCAGGTAGCTTCTTCTTGTCCATGGTTTCTCCACAACACCTTTACTAAGGAAATGGATTTACTTCGAAGTTGTTGCACCTTATAATCTAAAATAGCTTCAGGTTTTTCCTCATACGTCAAATCAGAATTTAAGATCATTTCTTCTTGATGTATGACGTGTTTGGGATCAAATATGTATTTCCTCAGCTGCGACACGTGAAATACATTATGAACATTCCCGAAACTCGGCGGTAATGCCAGTCTATAAGCAACTGACCCTATCCTCTCTAGGATCTCGTAGGGTCCAATAAAACGGGGTCGTAGTTTTCTTTTGACGCTGAATCTAATTATCCCTTTGGACGGAGATACTTTTAGAAAAACTCGGTCGCCTTCTTTGAATTGCAATTCGGTTCTACTAGTGTTGGCATAGGATTTCTGTCTGTCTTGTGCTTCTTTGATTCTTCCTCTAATCTGGCGAACGATCTCTATCATTTCGCCGACTGAGTCTGGGCCCACTATGGCTCTTTCTCCAACTTCATCCCAATACAATGGCGACCTACACTTTCTCCCATAAAGTGCTTCATATGGTGCCATTGCTATGGTAGCTTGATAACTGTTGTTATAAGCAAACTCAATTAATGGTAGTACTGCTTCCCAACTTCCGCCTCTGTCGAGAATCATGGTTCTCAACATGTCCTCCAGAGTTTGAATAGTCCTTTCAGACTGTCCATCAGTATGTGGATGAAAGGCAGTACTAAAATTTAACCTCGTACCTAACTCTTTCTGTAAGCTTATCCAGAATCTGGATGTAAACTTCGAGTCTCGGTCTGACGTTATTGAGACTGGTACACCGTGCAGGCGTATGATTTCTCGCACGTACAATTGAGCCAGTTTATCTGAACCGTACGTGATCATGATAGGAATAAAATGAGCAGATTTTGTGAGACGATCCACGATTACCCAAATGGCAGTATTTCCTCTCTTGGATTTGGGCAATCCAGTCACAAAATCCATTGTTATGTGTTCCCATTTCCACTCTGGGATTTCTAACGGCTGTAATTTCCCATATGGTCTTTGGTGTAATGCTTTCACTTGTTGACAAGTTAAACATTTCTCCACGAAAGAAGCTATGTCTCGTTTCATACCGTCCCACCAGAATTTCTTCTTCAGATCCTGGTACATTTTTGTACTTCCCGGGTGAGCGGTATAGGGCGTATCATGTGCTTCACTCATAATTTCATCCTTGAGCTTCTCATCGTGTGGAATGCACAATCTTCCCTCAAAGGTGATGGTGTTGTCAGCTTCTTCTCTATAGTTTGTGACATCTTTATTTCTCATCTTGAGCCGTATTTTCTCAAATTTTTCATCCCTTTTTTGTGCTTCTAGAACCCGACTTCTCAGATCTGGTTCTATCACTAAGGTGGCGAGAATTCCTTCTACAGTTTCGAAAGGCTGTAAAACTTCTAAGTTCATCTTACTGAACTCTCTTAAAAGGTCTGCCTCTTGAGTTAGTAAAAATGCAATCTTTGATGAGCTTTTACAACTCAGAGCATCAGCTACTACATTAGCTTTGCCCGGATGGTAATTGATACCGCAATCATAATCCTTTACTAACTCCAACCATCTTCTCTATCTCATGTTAAGATCCTTCTGCTCGAAGAAATATTTGAGACTTTTGTGATCCGTGAAAATTTCACACCGAATTCCGTAAAGATGATGTCTCCAAATTTTCAAAGCATGGACTACTGCAGCTAGTTCCAGATCATGAGTGGGATAGTTAAGCTCATGCGGCCTGAGTTGTCGCGATGCATAGGCTATCACTTTCCCTTCCTGCATTAGTACACAGCCTAATCCATTCTTGGATGCGTCTGTGTAAACAACATACTCTTTGTTTGGTTCTGGGACAGCTAAGACTGGGGCTGTCGTCAACTTGTCTTTCAACAGTTGGAAACTATCCTCACACTCCTGAGACCATTTGTACTTGATTCCTTTTCGCAGCTGTTGTGTCATTGGTCTCGCTATCTTAGAAAATCCCTCTATAAATCTTCGGTAATATCCCGCCAGTCCTAAGAAACTTCTGATTTCGTTAGGAGTGGTCGGTGACTTCCAATCCCGTACAACTTCTACTTTTGTAGGGTCTACTTTGATTCCTTCTGATGACACAATATGTCCAAGGAAAGTTACCTCTCTAAGCCAGAATTCGCACTTACTGAATTTGGCATAGAACTTCTCGTTCCGGAGTGTTTCCAAAATGATTCTTAGATGTTTCTCATGTTCTTCTTCACTCTTCGAGTATATGAGAACATCATCTATGAATACTAGGACAAATTTTTCTAGATAAGGATGAAACACTCGGTTCATTAGATCCATGAACACTGCAGGTGCATTAGTTAATCCGAACGGCATCACTAAAAACTCATAGTGACCATATCGTGTCCGAAAAGCTGTTTTAGGGACATCCTCGGTTCGAATCTTCAGTTGGTGGTATCCTGAGCGTAAACCTATCTTTGAGAAAACGCTTGCTCCCTTCAGTTGATCAAACAAATCGTCTATCCTTGGCAAAGGATATCGGTTCTTGAGTGTCAGTTTGTTTAGACCTCTATAGTCTATGCACATCCTTAACGTTCCATCCTTCTTCTTCACAAATAGTACCGGTGCTCCCCATGGTGATACGCTAGGTCTGATAAAACCTAGATCCAAAAGCTCTTGAAGTTGTATCTTGAGTTCTTCTAACTCTTTAGGCGCCATTCGGTAGGGTGCTTTTGATATTGGTGCCGAGCCTGGTTCCAAATCTATTGTGAACTCCAGCTGGCGATTTGGTGGCAATCCCGGTAGTGCTTCAGGAAATACATCTGGGTATCCCCGTACGATAGCGACATCTTCGATCCTTCTTTCTTTTTCCGATTCTCCACTCAGATAAACGAGATAGGCTGAACATCCTTTCTTTACCAGTTTCTCGGCTTGTAGTGCCGAGATAACTGTCTTTCTACAATTCATGGTAATCCCGTGAAATCTAGTGGGTTTCTCACCAGGAGGTTGAAATGAGACTTGCCTCTCCTTACAAAAGATTGTGGCATAGTTTTTAGCTAGCCAATCCATTCCAAAAATTATATCCACATCGTTCATAGTGATGACACCAAGATCATTTGCTAAGATCTTTAATGATCCTAAGCTCAAGTGCAGATTAGAGCAGGCATGTGTAATTGTAGTAGTTCCTCCTAAAGGTGAAGATAACTTCATAGCTGCCTCAACTAGTTCTGGTTCAAGCTCTAAGTTCTCTACGCATGCTTTGGCAATGAAAGAATGGGATGCTCCAGTATCAAATAAAATTATTACTGGCAAGTCGAGGAGTATTCCCATACCTGTCAGGTTTCCCCGATTTCCTTCAGGTTGCTTTTGATTCATTGCGTAAGCTCTGGCATTCTGTAGCTGCTTATTCTGCTGTCTATTTTGGTAAGGTGGTGGTGGTAGTAGCCGCTGAGGGTATGAGCGTGCCTGGGGCTGTGCTTGAATAGCCCGCACATTTTGCTTCTGAGGCTGCTGATTTGGCCTCATGTTTCCCCTTTGTTGTCGGTTAGGGCAATTATTTGCATAATTTCCTTTCTGTCTACAAATGAAGCATTCAATGTTAACTGCTCTGCACACTCCATTGTGCATTGTCCTGCATTTCGGACAGATAGTGAGCTTCTGTTGAAAGTTCCTGGACTGTGGCATCTGTCCTTGCCTTCCGAAATTCTGGAAAGGTGTCTGTCCTTCCCATGGCTTCTTCTGAATGAGGCTAGGACGGTGATCCTCCCATTTCCTTTTGCTCTTGAACGGCTGGGGCTGGTTCTGTGGATATGTCGGTGGGTGGTTTGGTACTTGCCTTTCTACTGTCATGGCAGTTTCAATATCGAGATAACGGCTGAGAAACTCTGGGTAAGATAACCCTCCATGGCTGGCTAGGGCCATCCTAATTTCATGCCTCAGACCGGCACATAACTTTTCCGCCATTTTCTCATCTGTGTCGACCTGCTCGGGTGCATATCTCGACATATCACAGAATACTCGGTCGTATTCTGTCACCGTCATCCTACCTTGTTTCAGATGGTAGAACTCGTTTTCTTTCCTCTTTCGGTAGCTCTTAGGAATATACTTGTCATATATCCCGACTTTGAACTCTTCCCAAGTTAGATTTCTTAACTGTTCCGGGGTCATTATCTTCCTTCTTGCTTCCCACCAATAGTCAGCCGATCCTGTCAGCTGAAACGACACTCAAGTCACACGTTCCTGATCCGTGCATCGTAAGAAATTGAAGATGCGTTCCAGAGCACGCACTCATAGCTCGGCTTCGGCTGGGTCTCCCATCCCATTGAACATTGGTGGGTTCTGTCGCATGAATAGTTCTTCTACTCTTCTTACTGGTGGTGGAGGAGGTGGGGTTGCGGCTCGTTCCTCCTCAATTACTTCCTCTACATTTCTAGCGCCTCGTCCTCTACCACTGCCCCTCGGGCGTCCAACTCTTCTTGGCGGCATTCTGATAATTCATATTTATTTCGTTAGATAATCGAGTTTTTAGTCGTAATCTTATTATCAATATTTCGCTTATTAAATCTTTACTGTCTTATTACGCATAAAAGTTTAAATATTGGGTAGATGAAAACATAATATCATAATCTCATATACTGCAAAAGACTCCTAAAGTCATATATATACATACATCTCGTCATCTACGCCTCCTCGAGGACTTAATACAACTGAAACTCTCAAAATGTACTATCTAAGTACATGACATGATACCTATCACTCTTGGATGGTATCACAAAAGGTACTTAGTCACAAGACACTAGCTACTGTGTTCTTGTACTGTCAAAAAGTGATAATATCTAAACAACATCACGGAACAGTCCTCATAAAGTCGCCGTTTTCGTGTAACAAAAGTCTAAAAATAAAACAGCATCAGGACGGCCTAAAGACAAGGTTCGTTGCTGATGGGTACATCATAAAATAGAAATGACATAAAAGCAACTAAACAACCAACACCCGTCGATTACTAGACTACTGATCCTGCAGTATCTGCATCCATCTCCGGGTCCTCCTCCTCATCATCCCCAACCTGCCTGGTTCCCTCGGCCTCTGCCCCTCTCGGCCCCCGTATAGCATCAAGCTGTCTCCGCAGGTCAGCATAGAACTCTACGGCAGGTGGCGAGAACACCCTCTTATGGGAAGGGCTTCCGTCAGGGAATATGCAGATCGGATCTGCTCTCGTGGTGCCTGGCGGTGGAGAGATCGGGGTGCAGTCCTCTACTGAGTCGGACACAGCTGGGGCCTTGCCATTGCTGTCCGTATCCGAGAACTTCCGAAGAATCCTCCATACTCGTCGCTCCGTGGACGAAATCGAACCAGAGTTTGTCGTCAGAGGTCGGTAGACCGGGGCTGAGCGTCTCACACTAATGACAGGGCGAGAAGGTCCTGCCTCGGCATCATGTCGTCCACGTGTCCTACCGACTGGTACGGAACGTAGGATAGGTGATGGTGGTCGAACCTCGCTAGCTGGACGTGTAGGGTCTAGCTCAACGTCATGTGTCCCCTGGGGCTCTGGATCTACCATAGGGTGTAGGAAACTGAATGTCGGGACTAAAGGAATCACTCCCGCTGGGAAGAACGTAGGAATCAATGGGGTCCACCAAATCGATACATCACCTGCCGGTATCAAGTCTCCAGGTCTAATGTAAGGTCCCCTCGGCGCATTGCCGTATGCAACATAGAAGAAGTGAAGAGTAGCGATAAATCCTAAGAAATCTCCCTCTCTCTCATAACTCCTCCCAATGGGGCAGATAAAATCCCCCATGATCATACGAGCCCATCCCTGCCAGTCTAGAGGCAGTAGCTGTGTCAAACGCATCATGCCATCCATCCCGGTGGCTCCGTGGGGCTGTGCTGCCGCCCATAATCTCCGAAAATGGCACAAGAACTCCCCTAGATCGTCTCCTAAGCAAGGAGCATAAGTCTGGTACTCAAATAGAATAGTGGCTGGGCTGGCTTGTGGTGTCAGGCGTTTCCGGGTTGTACGGATCATTCGTGCCATCTATATAAAAAACATTTTGTCAAATTTTTACAAATTTCACTTATCTTATAACTAACTTGCTTTATTTATTCTTCTACAACCTTCACTTTATTTCTTCATAATTTCATAAGGTAGAAGCTTTTAACTCTTCCACTTGGAATTTATTTCATTGAAACTTATTACTTAAGATTACTTGAATCTTCTTCAATGGATTTAATTTCATTTCTTGCTTTTAGCATAAAATATTATGTATAATTTCTTATTTTTGTTATGACAACAGGGATTAAACCTGGATTCTTTACTTACATCTCTCATTCTTTCCATTTTAGATTTTCTTCTCGTTTCCTTCTTTCCTTTATGTTGTTATGGAATTGAAGGTGAGAGTTAATGCGAATCGATTCGTCTTATTTCTTTAAGGGATTTGTTATATTCGTAGGTTTCCATTTCTGAGGTCAGATCTTAATTCTTTAAGATCTTAAGATAAGGATATATTCATATCCTTTGCATATGAAAACATAACTTGTAAAACCTTTACAAGTTAGAGCATGATGTGTTGGAGTGATAGACTTGTCGACTCACTCAACTAGTCTAGCGAATGATGCTAGACTAAACTCGAAAGAAGACACTTGGGTTTAAAGCAAATTGCTCTGATACCACACTGTCACGTCCCGTTTCCCCCGCCCTTCCCGGCAGAGTCCGGGCGCGCGACTATAGATAATTAAAAGATAATTAAATGAAGGATAACGTGGAACACTGAAAGCTCTGACTGAATTGGAAGGTAATTCAATAACTGAGTTTAGTTCACACAAGGATTTAATTTACATAATTGGCAACTTTGTCAACCAAAAAGTGATAGATCTTGCACAGCGGAATAGGATCGACTGAAGTCTACGTGTATGAAGACACGTAGACACCCAAGATTTATTTAAAGACCGACAAGCCCGCCATAGCATCTCCCATCATCATGTCTCAACCTGCATATTTATAAATACATGCAGGGCTGAGTACAAACGTACTCAGTAGGCACATGCCAAATCGCATACATACATATATAATTGTCAATGCCGTAAGAGTGAAACATAGGGATTTTGTCTTTAAAAGCACCTACGTTCACTAAATTCATTTGTGAAAGATCCTATATTCGACAACTGTCTAATTTCTTTAGTATACTGCCATATCTGTAATTTGATGATTTATGGTACCGAGAAGGTGGCCACCTTCTACGGACATCGAACCGGCCAACCCGATCGATGACTCACGTTCCACTGTAACCGTATGTTGCTTCTTTAATTTAGGTACAAATTTTCCATATTACACATATATACATATATCAAATATCAATCATATATATATATATATAATATATAGATGAGATTATACCACATTACATTGTGGTGTATGTAACTAATGCATACCATTAATTTGTACCAAGGTACATATATATAAGCTGTAAACATATACTTTAAAATTTATATCCTTTCAAGATATTAATATAATCTATAATTACTTATCCTTTTTAACTCCCAAAATTCTTCTTAAATTATTTTAATTTCTTATTAATTAAGTAAAATGTTCAATATAAAAAAAAAA
>JAPKLX010000403.1:0-11013 GCA_026898415.1 Leonotis leonurus | reverse complement strand
TGTGAAGAATCGAATCCGGCGGTGCCATCCCTAGGCAGGGAGTGCCTGAGGGGAGGGGTTGTTGGGCACAACAACTCTAGGGGTTATGACGATTCACGGCCGTAATCCGAGGTGCGAGATTGACGGTCCTCTGGGTGTCATAGGTAAGCCCCGTGGCCCGGGTTCGAAGGAGCGCCAGCATATGCTCTCAAGGTCCGATGCATCCTCCAGAGTACCGGGATGGTGCTGAGGGGGGGATTGTTGGGAAGTGGACTCCAGCACCTCCCGGAGGGGGGGTCCTCCGTGTATCGCACCCGAGAGAACTTATGGGAGTGCGGCCTGCCTCAGTCGAAAAGGGCCTGCACTACCATTGTTGACGAGAGGTTAAATGAATTGATTAGTACTACTCATACCAACATGGTGCATCATCTTTTCAGGTGACCCCTTAGTAGAAACTCCAAGGTTAAGCGTGCTTGGCTTGGAGCAATACTATGATGGGTGACCTACTGGGAAGTGTCCTGGGTCAGCCTGTCAGTGAGGACAAAGCAGGCTGGGAAAGAAAGTGTTGGTGTGTGGGGCCAGTACGTCGATTCTGATGGGCGCTCCCGATCCAACAGAATCAAAATTTGAAAGAATAGATGTAGAAATAGATAAGAGAAAGTCTTACCTTGAGGTTCCGGCGAGGAGGACTCGACTGCAGGGTGGCAGCGACGCTGCTGCATGTCCGTGGAGAGTACAGCACAGAGGCGGAGCTTGAACGGAAAGAGAGGGAACGGCGACGGGAAGGCAGAGTAAGGGAGGAGAGAACTGAGAGCACAACAAAGGGAGAGAGATCGGCGTAGCAGGAGCTTGAACGGAGAAAGAGCCGAGAGAGAAGATGGGAGAGGCGTCTGTGAAAGGGAAGAAGGAAGAATGGGGTGGGTTAGGCATAGGGTAGGTCATTAGAATAGTCTAGAACCTGGGCCCGGGTCATGGGCCGGGTTAACGGGTCCAATTTAATTCTTGGGCTGTAAATTAATAAAATTGATGGGCCGAAAAATCTAGTTAAAGTATTGGGCCGAGTCATATTAATAATTGGGCCCTGATTTAATTCTAATTAGGCCTAAGCAATGCAAATGGGCCGAAAAATGTAATTGAAACTGGGCTTATTAATAAGATGAGCTATGGAATTAAATAAATGATTGATGTAGCATATATTATTGGGCCGAAATTTAATTCTAACGGGCCTAAATAAACTAGAACAATTGGGCTAGAATAAGTGAAAGGATTGGGTTTGCACTAAATTAATAGGTGGGCTAAAACTTAGTATCAAGTGGGCTATTAATAACTCTATTAGCTCAAGAATCCAATTAATTGGACTAAGCCCAAGAATATATTTTTAAAAAGCTAAACTAGGAGATTTAATTTATTAATTAACAATTAAATTGATTAATTAGAACTTAATTGATTAATTAGAACTTAATTGATTAATTAGAATTTAATCATAAGAAATGATTAAATTATAAATTATGCTTATGGTGGCAATTAAATTGATTAATTTGCTTAATTAGAAATTAATTGCCTCAAGTTAAGAATCGAGATATTAAATTAGGAATGTCTCTAGTTACATTACCCAATAATTATTTATTGAGTGTAGTAAATTCCCAAATCATAAAGTGACTTAGTAATCATCAAACGACTTATCTAGAAATACAACTCCTAGACTCGTGTACTAGTCGAGCCTTAAAGACCGAGAATAAACTCTCAAGATAACCAAGGATAGTAATTCCTTGCACTTAGAATTTATTTGATATACTCAAGTAATATATCTCACTCGAGATTCATATTAAAGGTTTCGACGAGAGGTCGGATCCGCAACACGAGAACAAGGCAAACACCAATCGAGACCATTCAAGTAGGCTTTTCTTACTATATAAAAGTATATGTGTGCATGCTTTCAAAATGATACGAGATATTTTCAAAGCACTGTCTTGCCATAAATGTTTTCGATTTATGTATGATGCCTATCTGTTATATGATAATCGAATTCGGGTTCCAGTGGATTAGCGTCTCCACTCGAACTAGTGTACACAATGGACTGTGTGTCAGCGAAAGGTTGACCGGTCAAGTGTCTGTGGGAAGTGGCCACTTCCCCGGCACATAGAACTTCAGATATGGTTAAATACAAAGAACTAGGACTGCAGTCAAACTAGAACTTTCTCAAGAAATGATTTTTGTGAAAATAGGTGCGTTAGAGACAAAATCCCTATGATTCACTCGAATGGCTTGACAGTTATATATGTATGTGTGCGATTTCGGCACGTGTCTACTGAGTACAAATTTGTACTCAGCCCTGCATGTATTTATAAATGTGCAGGATAAGAATGAAGAAGACGTGGGTGCTATGTCGTGCTTTTGTCGAACTCCATAGTAGCTGACTCTTGGGGGTTCTACGTGTCTTCATACACGTAGAATTTTATTACGCGATCCTGCATTTTCCGCTGCTAGACTTCTATGTAATAGATCTGAAACTAAACTCTAAATTCTGCTATGTAATGTAACGAGCGTATGACTCTGACTTCCCGATTTACGGGATATGTCCTTACTTTATGTTATGAAGGGAATATTTATCATCTTTCTCTTGTCATTTATTCTTTCATTGGTCATGTTCCCGGCTTTACTAGAATTAGTAGAAAGCGGGCGTGACATCTAAACAAACTGACACTCAAGAACCGATATCCTTTGCCGAGGATAGACGACTTGTTTGATCAACTGAAGGGAGCAAGCGTTTTCTCGAAGATAGATTTACGCTCAGGCTACCATCAATTGAAGATTCGAACCGAGGATGTCCCTAAAACAGCTTTTAGGACACGGTATGGTCACTACGAGTTTGTAGTGATGCCGTTCGGATTAACAAATGCACCTGCAGTGTTCATGGACCTGATGAACCGAGTGTTTCATCCTTACTTAGACAAATTTGTCCTAGTATTCATAGATGATGTTCTCATATACTCGAAGAGTGTAGAAGAACATGAGAAACATCTAAGAATCACTTTGGAAGCTCTCCGAAACGAGAAGTTCTATGCCAAATTCAGTAAGTGCGAATTCTGGCTGAAAGAAGTAACTTTCCTTGGACATATAGTGTCATCAGAAGGAATCAAAGTGGACCCTACAAAAGTAGCAGCAGTACAAGACTGGAAGTCACCGACCACTCCTAACGAAATCAGAAGTTTCGTAGGACTGGCTGGTTATTACAGAAGATTCATAGAGGGATTTTCTAAGATAGCGAGACCAATGACGCAACAGTTGCGAAAAGGAATCAAGTACAAATGGTCTCGTGAGTGTGAGGATAGTTTTCAACTGTTGAAAGACAAGTTGACGACAGCCCCAGTCTTAGCTGTCCCAGAACCAAACAAGGAGTATGTCGTTTATACAGACGCATCCAAGAATGGATTAGGCTGTGTACTGCTGCAGGAAGGAAATGTGATAGCCTATGCATCACGACAACTCAGGCCACACGAGCTTAACTATCCCACTCATGATCTGGAACTAGCTGCAGTAGTCCATGCTTTGAAAATTTGGAGACACCATCTTTACGGAGTTCGGTGTGAAATTTTCACAGATCACAAAAGTCTTAAGTATTTCTTTGAGCAGAAGGATCTTAACATGAGACAGAGGAGATGGCTAGAGTTAGTAAAAGATTATGACTGTGGTATTAATTACCATCCGGGCAAAGCTAATGTAGTAGCTGATGCTCTGAGTCGTAAAAACTCATCACAGATTGCATTCCTACTAACTCAAGAGGTAGATCTTTTAAGAGAGTTCAGTAAGATGAATTTAGAAGTTTTACAGCCTCTTGAAACTGTAGAAGGAGTTCTTGCCGCCTTAGTGATAGAACCAGATCTGAGAGATCGGGTTCTAGAAGCACAAAGGATGGATGAGAATTTGGAGAAGATACGGCTTAAGGTGAGAAATAAAGATGTCACAAACTATAGAGAAGAAGCTGACAACGTCATCACCTTTGAGGGAAGATTGTGCATTCCACACAATGATAAGCTTAAGGATGAAATCATGAGCGAAGCACATGATACGCCCTATACCGCTCACCCAGGAAGTACAAAGATGTACCAAGACCTGAAGAAGAAATTCTGGTGGGAAGGTATGAAACGAGACATAGCTTCTTTTGTAGAGAAATGCTTAGCTTGTCAACAAGTGAAAGCATTACACCAAAGACCCTATGGGAAATTACAGCCGTTAGAGATCCCAGAGTGGAAATGGGAACACATAACGATGGATTTTGTGACTGGATTACCCAAATCCAAGAGAGGAAATACTGCTATTTGGGTAATTGTAGATAGACTCACAAAATCTGCTCATTTCGTACCTATTATGATCACGTACGGTTCAGATAAGCTGGCTCAATTGTACGTACGAGAAATCATGCGTCTGCACGGCGTACCGGTCTCAATAACGTCAGACCGAGACTCAAAGTTTACATCCAGATTCTGGATGAGCTTACAGAAAGAGGTAGGTACGAGATTAAATTTCAGTACTGCTTTTCATCCTCAAACTGATGGACAGTCCGAAAGGACTATTCAAACTCTAGAGGATATGTTGAGAACCGTGATTCTCGACAGAGGCGGAAGTTGGGAAGCAGTATTACCATTAATTGAGTTTGCTTATAACAATAGTTATCATGTTACTATAGCAATGACACCATACGAAGCACTTTATGGAAGAAAGTGTAGGTCGCCATTGTATTGGGACGAAGTTGGAGAAAGAGCCATAGTGGGCCCAGACTCAGTCGGCGAAATGATAGAGATTGTTCGCCAGATTAGAGGAAGGATTAAAGAAGCACAAAACAGGCAGAAATCTTATGCCGATACTCGTAGAACCGAATTGAAATTCAAAGAAGGCGACCGAGTTTTTCTGGAAGTGTCTCCGTCCAAAGGGATAATTAGATTCGGCGTCAAAGGAAAACTACGGCCCCGTTTTGTTGGACCTTACGAGATTCTAGAAAAGATAGGATCAGTTGCTTATAGGCTGGCATTACCGCCGAGTTTCGGGAACGTTCATAATGTATTTCATGAGTCGCAGCTTAGGAAATACATATTTGATCCCAAACACGTCATACATCAAGAAGAAATGGTTTTAAATCCCGATTTGACGTACGAGGAAAAGCCCGAAGCTATTTTAGATTATAAGGTGCAACAACTCTGAAGTAAATCCATTTCCTTAGTAAAGGTGTTATGGAGAAATCACGGACAAGAAGAAGCAACCTGGGAACTAGAGGATAAGATGAGAGAAAAGTATCCTCAGTTGTTCGATTAGAGATTCCAAATTTCGGGACGAAATTTTTGTTAAGAGGGGGATGATGTAATACCCCGTATTTTAAATTTTTGAAATAAACGATAATTGAGTTCGAGTACTATTTATAAATTGAACATTTATTTAATTAATAAGAGTTTAACATAATTTAAGAAGAATTTTTGGATTAAGAGGATAAGTAATTATAAATAGTAAAAATATCTTGAAAAGATATAAAATTTTTAAGTATATGTTTATACTTTGGAAATAAAGAAGGGTAGGGATATGTACATGTACCTTGGTACAATTTAATGGTATGCATTAGTTGCATACACCACAATGTAATGTGGTATTATCTTGTATTTATATTATATATGTATATGGTTTACAATTGATATATGAATACATGTGAATATGGAAAATTAGTACATAAATTGAGGAAGTAACACACGGTTACTATACTTATATATATATTATGAGTGAATTGTACAAAGTGATATAAGAACACTATCATAACATAAAGATAGAGAAGGAAACTATATAACATGCAAGTGTTGAGATTGGAAAGAGAAGGGATATGAACACTCAAGTGTTATTAATAAAATAAAGAAAGATAATACAATGATACAATTAAGTTACATCTATAAACTACAAGCTATACATTATATAAATATACATATATTCTACATGGTTAGTGATAAGCAAATAAAGAGATAAGTATGGTATAAAGCATTGTGTGCTGCTGTCTTAATAAGAGAAAGAAGGAAACATTACTATAAGTGTAAGAGAGTGATTATTACATAGATATGGTTATGGAAAAATCTAAGTAAATAACATAGCAGCCATGTGCTGCAACTGTTAGAGGAAAGAGTACACGGCTGCAATGCAGCAAGTAGAGAAACAGGGGCAGAGGGGCTGTTTCCCTTCAGTTGAGTAAGGGAGAGATACACTGCCCCAAGTCTTCATTCCATGCCCCTACAAATAATAGCCATTAGTCTATTAGAACTAGCTATCTAAACCTTAAGTCCTAAGCTAATATAACACACTACAAGCAACTATAAAAAGGGATGCAAGGGCTGCATTAATACGTTCAACACCATATACACCACACCTAAAATACCATCAGTCAGCAAATCTTAAAACACAGCAGCAGCTCTTAAATCACAGGAAGAAGAAGTAGTTCAAGATAAAGGTAATGAAATTTAAGCTCTATCTATACTTCAATACATATACCTTACAGTTTCAACTTACAATCCTAACAAATTATAAAACTGCCTTCTATCTCCAAATTAAAACAGAACACATAAAACAGACCATGAAGCATTTTTTTCAGATTTCATTCAGGAGTTTAAATAACTCCAAATCCAAATATAAAACCTACAATCTGCCCTCCAACACAATCCAAGGAATTTAAACCTATAATATAGATATGTTACTGAATTTCAATAAACATCACAGAACCACAATCTGTTTCTACCCTCATTTAAAATCAAGATTTCAGAAAATGAAGTTAATTTGCAGCCATACGGAGGATCAGAATAGATATGTAGCTATGTTTTTCAAAGCTCAGTTTAAAGACTATAAATTGAACTTAACATATACACCTGTACATGGTCAAAACAAAAGCTATAAGCAATTATTTAAGGCAAAGCACACAATTTCCAGATTATAGAATCAGATAACAAACAGAAAACTTGAAATGATTTCAGAATATTAACATTAAATTAAATGCTACAGCAAGAAATATCATCAACTAGAAATAAGAAAAAGGGGCACTTAGCATCAATTTCTTTCTGGAATTTAAAACTAAACACATGTATAAACAGAAACTGAGAATACAATAAGAAAGAAAACTTAGCTTAGCCAGTAACTTCACTCGGTGGAGTTGAGGACTCAACCCTCCAGCCAAGCTGCCAAACGTAAGATTCAATTTAAAAGGGGCAGTCATTAATAAGAAATTGAAGAAAGAGACTTATCACATATGTATATACTTAGCAGAAACAGAACTAATCAAATTTTTCCCAAATTCCAAAACACCAAACAAAAAGCTCAACCTCTGAAAACATCTCAGACTTAACCAAACTACCAACAACCATCAATGATTCCATATCAGAAACTAAAAGACTGTTTCTAGCATGCAGAAAATTAAATCAGAATTTAATTGTGCAATCAGAAAAATTCGAGCATAATTCTTTAAACATGCAGACAATTAAGAGTTCGAACATTTAAAAACAGAAATTAAGAAAGCCAAGTTTTTACCTTAGGACCTCATTAGCTTCCATAAAAGAAACTAGAGCTTGAAAGAGCTCTATCCTACTACTGAAACCATTAAAACGAGAGTTTGAAGCTGGAAGAGGAAAGAAACAGAAATTAGAAGCTAAAGGTAGTAAAAACAGAATCAAAGAGAGAAAAGAAAAGAAAGTTACCTTAAGTAAAGCTGGGCCAGTCGATCGAAACCTAGGTCGAGCTTCGCGGTCAGCGACGAGAGAGTGGCTAGGGATGGTAGAGGAAGAAAGTGAGAAGTAGAGAAGGAAGAACGGAGAGGAAGAGATCGAGAGGGAGGAAGGGGTGGTAGTGTTGGACTGTGTTCTGGGAGGAGAAAACAGAGAGGAGGTAAAGAGAGACTGAGAATCGAGAGAGAAAGAGGAAGGAATAAGAGAGTGTAATGTCTGGGGGGAAGAAAGGGTTAGGGATAGAAAAGTTAGGGTTGTGAAAAGTGGGCCGGGTTTTGGGCTGGGTTGAACGAAATAGGGGCTGAGATTTAATTAAGTGTTGGGCTTGAATCCATAGAGCTATTGGGCTGAGTATATATATTATTTGGGCCGAAAATAATTAAATCAAATGGGCCCAGTTTACTAAAATTTAGATAATTAATACATAACTAATTAAATTAATTAATAATCATACTTAACTAATTAATTGGACTAATTTAAAATATTTAATAAGATAAAAATTTAAATAAACAAAATTAGTTGATATTATTAAATGTTGAAGAAAGGATAGTAATATATACATTATGTATTAAATCAAAGAAGATCCAATTTAATAATTGGATCCTAAATTAAGAGGATTAATATTTCTCATTTATAAATGATAGATTTAAAGTATTAATCTTATAAGGTTATGTAAAGGATTAATATTTAGAACTCATAAAATAATGATTAATTATCAAGAATAATTAATTAAGTTAATTAAGTGTTAATACACTTATTGCACTTAAATGCAATTACCAGAGTGATTGAATCGAAGATTCAACACTTCATGAATAATATGGATCTAAAGTAACAATATTTCGATTAACGGATTGACACAAGAACCGAGAATATAATATTCTCACAATTAAATATTTAAATGCACAAAGGGCATTTAACTTATACGAGTTCTTCTAAAGGTTCGTACGAAAGATCAATCTCGCAGAGCGTGACCAAAGCAAATACAGATCAAAGTTATCCAAGTAGGCTTTCTATTACAAATAAAATTATGTGTGCCTGTATGCTATTTATGTTGATTTCAAAATGATTTCAAAGGGAGAAAGTATGTTTCAAAGTATTGTCTTGCCGAAATGTTTTATGTTTTGTATGAGGCCTATCTGATTCTAAAGGTTCTAATTATTAAATCGAATTCGGGTTCCGGTGGGCAGGCAAAACCCACTCGAACTTGTGTACACAAAAGGACTGTGAGTCGACTAAATTGTCGACCCGTCGAGGGAACCGTGAGTCGTCCAGATGTCGACTGGTTCGGTGTCCGTAGAAGGTGGCCACCTTCTCGGTACCATAAATATGAGAACAGATATGGCATTATACTAAAGTAAAATTAGACGGTACCGTCGAACAATAGGATCTTTCAGAAAAAGAATTTAGTGAACGTAGGTGCTTTTAAAGACAAAATCTCTACGTTTCACTCTTACGGCATTGACAATTATATATGTATGAATGTGATTTCGGGCAATGTGCCTACTGAGTACTTTTGTACTCAGCCCTGCATGTATTTATAAATGTGCAGGTTGAGACATGATGAGGGGAGATGCTACGATGGGCTTGTCGGTCTGTAGTTAAAGTCTTGGGTGTCTACGTGTCTTCATACACGTAGACGTATGTTGATCCTTTTTCCGTTGTGTAAGGTTTTTTATGGATGTTATGACAAAGATGCCAATTATGTAAATTAACTCAGTGTTCAAACTGGTTTCAATTATCGAAATGTCTTTTGTTCAGTCAAAGGTTCCACGTTCTCTTCTATTTAATTATATTTTAGTCGCGCTCTCGGACTCTGCCGGGAAGGGCGGAGGTCGGGGCGTGACAAAAACAGAAGTGAAAGAAAGGTGGTGAGTACATCTATCCCATAAGGGAGATATTTTCTAAAGAGCCTACAATTACTTTAAGCTAAGACAAATCAGAAACATAGAGATATGTAGACTGCAGCATGGTGTGTAGGTAGGGAGTGATTAAATCACAAGTTCCCAACACCTCAGACCTACTGCTGGAGTGAATAAAGAGACTTCCTCCCATGCTTACTTTACCTGCAGAGATGATTAGAAGTTAGGATAGATAGCAACAAGCCTTTCATACTATAAATAAGTCCCTAAGCTAAGCATTCAACACACCCAAACACTCTACACTCGGCTGGGACAACAAAGAGAAGCAGCAGAAGCAGTAACATTCAACCACAACATCAAAGTGAAGGAATTAAAGGTTAAGTTAGTCTTTCTCAACCATTACCCAAGTTATGTTCTAGCAAAGGAATCCTAAACATTGAATTCTAAACTAAATTATCAGCAGAACATACTAAGTGCAGCAACATACCTAAGTAAATTCAAATTTGCAGAACATGAACATATTTCAGAGTTCAGTACAAAAGAATCCATCGTGTAGCCATTTAAGCCCAGTTAACATATATATATATATATATATATGTTGTAAAATATCAGTTAAAAGGCAAGCATAATAAACTTATAATACAGATTCATAGTTTTGAAACAAAACATAAACAAAAAAAAAATTATTAAGCAGAACCTAGAAAACAGAATATAAATATAGTCACCGAATAACTGTGGAAAGTTTAAAAATGGGTTCTGAGTTCAAGTTAGCAAACAATAAACTTGTAAGAGATAAAAGTAGATAGAAATGTAAACTTAGAACCATTCTCTATACATAAAACAGAGTATCAACTGTGCAGTTTTTTTTAGATTTAGAACATAGATATGTTCTCAGATTTTAAGAAACATAGACATATTCTCATATTCATAAATTTCAGAAATTTCAGATTTATATTAAGACTGTCACGTCCCCATTTCACTTCTCTAAGCGAAATCGAGGAAAACGTGACTAAAAAGGAAATACGGATAAACAAACGAAATGAGAACATTAAAAAAAAGTGATACATGAAACGTACAACAAAGAGGAAGATTTCGATAGAGGTTAAGGGTCACAGACACCCCAAATACATCAACAGAATTTCAAAGTCTGAAGTCCACAAGATTTATACCAACATCAAGAGACACTAAACGTGTACAAGTCTGAAATACATGGTCCGACACGAATGAAACAACTGATAAGTCTTAAAGCTTTAAATAACATCTAGCAGCGGAAACTGGATCACTATCTAGATTTACATGTATGACGACATATAAACCACCGAGAGTAAAACATTTAAAGTTCAACAAAAACCACCGCTGAGCCTTCCACTTCGTCATCACGACTTAACTTGCACATTTATAAATATATGCAGGGTTGAGTACGAAAGTACTCAGTA
>JAPKLX010004261.1:0-10209 GCA_026898415.1 Leonotis leonurus | reverse complement strand
GGTGTATTCCCCCCCATACACCAAACTTTGCTCTTTCGGGACCAACAAGTGGTATCAGAGCAGTGGTTCATACGACCATTGTTTTGTTTTCACAAGGTTAATACCTGCGTGGTCAACTTGAATAGATCTAGAAAATCTTTTCATCATCTGCATATTATCTGTTATGGAATCATCTGTTATCAGGGCATGCGAAGAATTCTCCATCCAAGGTTACAGAGAATGGAGCTTCAGAATCAAGATGTGTCTCAAAGCTCATCACTGCCTGATGTGGAAGGTAATAGAAGAAGGACCTTTGGCTATTACAGAAGAAACCACTCGTATCACTGAAACAGGAGCAGTCAAGGAAACTGTACTGAAAGACCCCAGAAAGTATACTTCTGAAGAAAGAAGAGAAGCAAACCTTGATGATTTTGCTAAAGGAGTTATCTCCAGTACTGTGAAAGGAGTTCATCTGGCCAAGATCCAAGATCTTGATACAGCCAAAGAAATGTGGGAAGCACTAAGAGATCTCAGCCTAGGATCTGAAGCTATGATCGAGAACAAGCTATCCCTAGCATGTAATAAGTTCGATGAATTCAAAATGAAGCCTGGAGAAACCATTGAACAAATGAAGAACAGGTTCACTGAAGTATTACTTGAAGTGTCTGCCTTCAAAAAGGATAAGTACACACAGAGAGAGAAGAACCTCAAGATTCTTAGAGCTTTACCACCAAGCTGGGAAATCTATTCAGCTATGCAACCTCTACGTGCTGATTTCAATGATCTGTCTGTAGAAGCACTATTTGATCATTTAGCTGTCCATGAATGTGATATCAGAAGGATACATGGAACAGATCATTCCTCCAGCAAGAAGAATGAAACTAGCACTAAGAAGGAGAAAGAGACTGCCTTCAAAGCGAAGTGCAAAACAGATGAATCAACTTCATCTACTGCATCAGAAGAAGGAGGATATGATAAGTTACTGAAAGAATTCTCATTGATTGCTAAGAGAATGGACAAGATGGAAGTCAGATCAAGAAAGTATCGAAGGTTCTACAAAGACAACAAGAGTAGATACCAGAAGAACAAAGAAGCAGAACAATCTGATGACAAAACAGAAAGAAGAGGTAATGGTAAAATTACTAATCCTACTGACTATACTTGCTATGGTTGTGGAAGAACAGGACACTTCAAGACAGATTGTCCTGACCTATCCAAAAGTCAGAGAGAAGAACTACGAGCTAAAAGGGACAGAAAGCTAAAAGCTCAACGTAAAGCTATGATAGCAGAAGAAAAGGAAGAAGATGATTCCAGCTCAAGCCATCTATCTGATAGTTCAACAGAAGATGATGAAGCATTCTTTGCTAAAGAAGAAGAAGACTGGGATGAATGCTTTGCAGGACTAGACAACGGTCTAGATGATGTAGAGGTAAATTCCTGCAACTCTAACTCTTCAAATAATACTGATCTGGAACAGGAAACAGAAGATCAAGATGAATATTCTTGGGATGAAGTTAATGAGATGTTCAAGAGTTACTCAAGTATCAAGAGACTTTTCAGAGAGGTTGTTGAAGAAAATGACAGATTGAAGAAAACTGAAGAGATATTGAGTAAAGCAAACACTAAGTTTGTTGCTAACATCAATGTTCTGGAAGAACAGATCAAGAGCAAAGACAGTGAGATACATTCCTTGAACTCAAAAGTCAAAGATCTTATAAATAGGAATAACATTGCTGAAGAGAAGATCAAGAAAGGAAAAGAAATGATCTACAAGAGTGATGAACGTGCTAAACTGCTAATTAACATGCAGCAAAAGGGAACTTCTGGATTAGGATATCCAGGTCACACAGAAAAAGCAGCAGATCCAATGAAATTCGTACCAGAAAGAAGACAGATACCAGATCAAGTAATAAATTTGAAAAATAAGAAAGATCTTCCCCAGAAAATGATGATTAAGCAAGATGGTAACAGACAATATCATCAAATCAAAGGATATCCTGCTAACTACACTGAATCTAAACAACAGCCCAAAACTAAAGTCAACAGGACATCACAGAAGAAAGCAGAAAGCAAAGGATCAGAGAGATATCATCCATCTGTTCTTCACTCAAAGTCCATTGTTGACGTGAATGGGAATATCATCACAAGCTACATTACTGTTCCAAATTTAAAGCTATTCTGGATTCAAAAAAGGGATCTTTGCTAATAACCAAGCACCCAGACAATAAAGGGTAGCTAAGCTTATCTAATTGCAGGACCAGAAGGCTGCAAGAAGAAGCAAGATTGCAAAAGGAACAATCTGGATAATTGATAGTGGCTGTTCAAAACACATGACATGTGACAAGAACCTACTATCAGACTACATAGAGAAACCAGGACCTCATGTCACTTTTGGATGTAATTCAAAAGGATATACCAGAGGATATGGAAACATAAAAGTAGGCAAGACCACCATTTCAAATGTCTCATATGTTGAAGGTCTCAGCCACAATCTGTTCTCTGTAAGTCAGTTCTGTACCAATGGTAATCAGATTGTTTTCAATGCTGACAACTGTTTGGTTAAGAACAAGGAAGGAGATGAGATACTCCTTACCGGGAAATTGCAAGACAGATTATATATTGTGCAATGGGACAACCAGATAGAGACCTGTCTGGTCACAAAGACAGTGTCAGAAACTAGCTGGCTTTGGCATAAAAGATTAAGCCATCTCAACTTCAAATCAATCAATAAGATTGCACGAGAGAAACTAGTTGAAGGATTGCCAGAACAAGTCTATGACAAAAGTCACGTTTGTGAAGCATGTCAAGCAGGGAAGCAGACCAGATCATCCTTTTCGAGCAAATCTGCCCAGAGCTCAACCAGAATACTAGAATTACTACATTTAGACTTATTTGGTCCAGTCAAACCATTAAGCATAAATGGTAGGAAATATACTCTAGTCATCATTGATGATTATTCAAGATTTACTTGGGTAATATTCTTGCATAAGAAGAAAGAAACTCTGGAGAAGCTGCCAAATTTTCTCAACAAGATCACCAAGAAAAAGGAAGTTTCTGTCACCACCATCAGAACAGATCGAGGAACAGAATTTCTAAACCAGAAAATTGAGGAATATTGCAACCAGATGGGTATCACTCACCAGACATCTGCTGCAAGAACTCCTCAACAGAATGGAGTAGTTGAGAGAAGAAACAGATCTTTAAAAGAAGCAGCTCGCACTATGCTCAACGCAACCAGACTGCCTAAGAAATTTTGGGCAGAAGCCATCTATACAGCATGCTACACCCAGAACAGATCAGTTGTCACCATCAGACATGGGAAGACACCCTACGAGATATGGAACAACAGAAAACCCAGGATTCATTATTTTCGTTCTTTTGGCTGTCTGTGTTACGTACACAATAATGGGAAATCTCAGTTGAAAACTTTTGATAGCAAAGCTGATCCAGGAATATTCTTAGGATATTCTGATGTTAGCAAAGCTTATAGAGTTTTTAACAAGAGGACTCACATTGTGGAAGTAACACCTCATATTGTTTTTGATGAATCTGTTATTAGTGACAGAGAGCTAGACATTGATCAAGAATTTGTCCAGAACATAAACCAGAAAGGAATCCAGAACAAGAATCAGAAAGAAAAAGGGATTCTGTTAGAAGATATTCTAATCTGGAATACATCAGAAGAATATGAAGTTGAAGTTCCAAACAATGCTGAAGCAGCTAGCTCACAGCAAGGGGGAACAGAACAGATTAGACCAGAGAGCAATCAGCCAGAAGGTGAAAATAATCTTAATGAACCAGAACCAGATCAACCAGAAGAATCAAGCAATACTAATGGTTGGAATAATGATCAAGAAGAACCAGAAGATGAAAATCCATTCCAAACTTCTCATCCAGAATTTGAAGACCCAACAGATGAACCAGAACATGAGATATCAGAAGAGGAGATGTCTAGCAGAAGGAAATGGATTCAAGAAAATCATCCTTCTGAACAGATTGTTGGGAACCCAACAGATAGAGTGAGAACCAGAAGAATGCATGGAGAAAGTGCACTTCTCAGTTGTTATCTGTCACGTGTTGAACCCTCTGACACCTATGAAGCACTTAGAGATGCAGACTGGGTCATAGCTATGCAAGAAGAACTCAACGAGTTCAAAAGAAACCAAGTCTGGTATATGGTTGACAGACCAAAACATCAAGGAGTGATAGGTGTAAAATGGGTATTTAAAAACAAACGAGATGAGAATGGAGAAGTAGTCAGAAATAAGGCTAGACTTGTTGCAAAGGGATACAATCAACAGGAGGGTATCGATTTCGATGAAACCTTTGCACCTGTGGCCAGATTGGAAGCAATCAGACTATTTCTGGCATATGCTGCATACAAGAGATTCAAAGTATACCAAATGGATGTTAAAAGTGCATTCCTTAATGGCATACTCGAAGAAGAAGTGTATGTTGAGCAACCACCTGGATTTGAAGAAGAAAATCCTGACCAGAGAGTATACAGATTAGCCAAGGCTGTCTATGGATTGAAACAGGCACCCAGAGCATGGTATGAAACATTATCAACATTCCTACTGGAATCAGGCTTCAGAAGAGGTTCTGTTGACAAGACACTGTTTATCATCAAAGTCAAAGAACATATCCTGCTGGTCCAGATATATGTCGATGACATAATCTTTGGATCACAATCTCCCTACCTGTGTGACAAATTTGCAGAACTAATGAAGAACAAATACCAGATGTCCATGATGGGTGAGATGAATTTCTTTTTAGGACTGCAGGTAAAACAATTACCAGATGGTATCTTTGTTAATCAAGCAAAGTACATCAACGATCTGCTAGTCAAGTTTGGAATGAAGGATAGCAGAACAGTAAAAATTCCAATGCAATCAAATGGAAAGATAGATCCAGACCCAGAAGGAAAACCAGCAAATACTACTCAATATAGAGGAATTATTGGCTCTCTGCTATACCTTACAGCAAGCCGTCCAGATATCACATATGCCGTTGGAGTTTGCGCCAGATATCAAGCCAATCCTAAAGAATCACACATGGAAGCTGCCAAAAAGATACTTAGATATCTTAAAGGCACAGCCAATATTGGTCTCTGGTATCCACAAGATGATAATTTTGAGCTTACAGGTTACTCTGATTCAGATTATGCAGGATGCAAACTGGACAGAAAGTCAACCTCTGGAACGTGTCAATTTCTTGGAAACAAGTTGATATCTTGGTTTTCAAAGAAACAGACATCTGTTGCTACATCAACCACAGAAGCAGAATATATGGCTGCTGGAAGCTGTTGTGCACAGATACTCTGGTTGAAACAGCAATTAAGAGATTATGAGATTGATGTAAAGGAGATACCTATATTCTGTGACAGCTCAAGTGCTATAGCTATAACACAGAATCCAGTACTCCACACAAGATGCAAACATGTCGATGTGAGACATCATTTTATTAGAGATCATGTAGAGAGAAAACACATCAAGATTGAGAAGATTCATACAGACATCCAACGTGCTGACATCTTAACTAAAGCATTACCAGATGAAAGATTTAAGATGCTATGTGGAAAACTTGGACTACTCAGTCTGGATGAACATGACCAGAAGACTACAAGATAGCCATGACCAGAAGACTACCAGATAGTCAAGACCAGAAGACTACTAGATAGTCAAGACCAGAAGACTACCAGTTAGTCATGACCAGAAGGCTACCAGTTAGCTAATACCAGAAAGCTAATTACAAGAATGACAGAAAGCTCAGCTGAAATAAAATACACGTGGCATAATTTTATCAATTAATTGACGAAAAAGCCATGTGAAATTATTTCTTAAATGCTAAGTCAAGGGGGAACTTTTAAGGAAATTGAAGCGTCAAGATAAAAGACGTCACTCTCCTAGGTTACAGGATTGTAAAAGATATTTTTTACCCTAGATTTAATTAATCTTCTATTTTTATCATGATTAGCACAACCTTGGGAACTGGGATCGAGGAAATCCCTGCAAGAAACAGAAAAAAGGAAAGTTGCCAAAAGTGAGAGATACGCACACGCTCGCATATAGACCCTAGGATCTAGAGCGTTCATCTCACGCAAGGAAAGGCGGCAAAACAAATCTTGAAGCGGGAAAATCTAAAAAGGGAGAAAATCTTTTCAACTCTTCGAATTTCTTTTCTCTTAAATTATTTTTATATATACGTGCGATATCTTCTCTAAACTGTTCACCTTCACTTTCATCGCACTGAGCACTCTCAAAATTCTAAGCACTTAAGCATTTCAAAATTCTCTGCATCTCTTCGCAAAAACATCTTTGCGTTTGACTATGGCACCTCAAACTTCACTCTTTCTGCAACACGCAGCTGAGGTTCAGAAATTTCTCTCACCTGAACCGTACGCTGTACTTGAAACCCATGGTTTTCGAAAGCTTGATGAAATTTTCGCAATGGTTAAACGCTGCAAAGGTTTTTAAATTTATTCAGTTTTACCATATCTGCAGTATGCTTGATATATTACTTGTTTATGAACTGTTCTGAATTTGCTCCTCATAACTGTTCATATTACTCTGCTTGTGCTAGATACTCATATGCATTTGTTTTATTCTTGTGAGATTAGGTTTCTGCAATATTGTAACTGCTCATCCAAATATGTTCCTGGCAAAGCAAGTTGCCACATTCTATCTGACATGGCAAAATGACAAACATGGCTTTGAAGCCAATGTACTGATGCCAATTGGTGACAGAACAAGCAAGACCCCATACAATGTGATTGAAATGATTAATCAAACGTATAGAGTAAAGGACGAAGGTCTCGCTTTAGAAGATATCACGATGGCACAATTACAGGAGGCTGTTGAGATCATGTTGGTGATACCTATTTCTTATACTGGAAGGATGTTCCAGAGATCTCTACTTCAACCAGGATTCAAGCTCCTCTTAGAAATGGTTCAGAGGATTTTTCTCAACCACAGTGGCACTTACGATCAAGTCACACCTGAGAAATTCAGAATTCTCACAGCGGTTGTTCTCAACCTTCGAGTCAACTGGAGCAGAATCCTCTTTGAGCTGATGGCTAAAGAAGCAAAGCTCGTGACTTACTCAAAGGATAGCAAGGGCAGAGGAACTTCAGTGGAAGTTCGAAGAAACCTTCGCCATTCCACCAAGATAAGTCTGATGATTGAGCGATTTTTCACCCAGAAGGTCTGGGAAGATGCAGTCGAATTCAACACTGGTCATTCTATTCCAAAGGACCAGCACCAGCTGGAGATGTCTCTGGGCCTCGCTCCTCAATTTTTCAACAAGATCCCTGATGAAGTGCACCGTGTTGCTGCACTGGAAATGGGTAGGTCTAACCCAACTTGGATGCCACCTACTAAAGGTGTGGAGAAGAAGAAGGAGAAGATAGTGAAAGAAAAGGCAGCACGTAAGCGAGGAAGTTCTGTTGAGACAGAAACCTCTGCTTCTCTGCCAAAACAAAAGAAAAGAAGACTCCAGAAAGTGCAGGAACCATCATCACCAGCAGCAGCAACAGAGGAACAGTCTGACATACCAGAACCAGAAGAAGAGGCACCTCAGACAGCAACAGAACAAGCAGAAACAACAGCAGAAGTGCCACCAGAAACACCTCATCCGGAGAAAGATTTTTCTCCTGCCAGAACAGCTACTCCTTCTCCCAACCGAATGGACAGAATAAGTGAAGAAGAAGAAGAAGGAGAGTCCACTGATGAGGAGGAAGAGAAGAAGCGACAGGCTGAGAGTGTAATTAATCTGCTTGAGAATGAAGCAGAACACTCAGTGCTGCAAGACTTTCCTGGTATTCAATCCTTACCAGAGAGTTTGCATACAGCAAAGCGCGTCAAGTTCTACTTGCTGGTTAAAGACAGCGAGTACTACATTTTTGATGCTCTGCTTCAACTCAAGACGATAGACGATTTGAAGAAGGAAGAGGCAACCCTACTTAATCTGCTCCAAGTGTCCACAGTTCATGAAGTGAGAGCAGACTATTCACAACTAATCTCAGACCACATGAAGCAGGAGGCAGCAGCACTAAAGATTGATCTGCCCTCACCACATTCTGATGTCCGGATGGACGAAGCTGTACCCACAGAACAACACCAACAACCAGACCAAGGAGAACCTTCCACAAGACAGTCTCCCAAGAAAACTCCTATCATCGACCTGGATTCTGGTGATGATGAACCAGTAGGTCAGCATATTGGTGGAGAACCAACCAATGAAATATACACCCATGGCGTTGCTCAAAAATTGAAGAAACATGTGAATTTCTACACCATGGAAGAATTGTTGGAACGAGAACCCAACACCTTCAACAATTTTCAGCTCGATAATCTGATCACTCTGCGAGTTGAAGATCACATGACCGATGTCTGCAACTCCATACAAGAGAAGGCCACTCAAATCCTCTCTGATTTTAACCAACACCAGAAAGATTACGTCAATGACATGGATCGTGATATCCGAGGAAAGCTCAGAACTATCAGGAAAGAGCTGGATAAAAAGATAGATGATGACAGAGCATCAGCTGAAGATAACCAGAACAAGATCAATCTTCGTCTAACTGGAATTGCTGAAAAAGCTGAAAAAGCCACTGCCTTGCTTGCTGACCTGCTAGCCAAACAAGATGCAACAATCAGTGCAGCTGTTGACAAGAAAGGAACTGCACTCGCGGCTCAACTCAAGGAAGACACAGACCTGTCCATCCACTCCCATCTAGCTCTTTTTGAAAAAGAGAAATTTGTGGAGCTGATGCGGAAAAACCAGGTCGATGTCTTAAATGACCTTCTGTATCCAACTCCAGAGGACTTTGACACCCAGAACAATCGCCTAACTGCTGTAGAAGAGCTTCAGGAGACATACGACAAAACCTTGTCAATCATGAACAGCAGGCTAGAGCAGAAACTGCACGCCTCTGATCAAACTGTTAATCTCTTGCTTGGATACAAGGCAGATGCTGAGGAGAAAATGGAGAAGATGTCTGAGGAGATCGCCTCCCTTCGTACACTCATCAATACCCTATTTGATGATGTCAAAAAGGGGGAAATCTCTGGAGGAAAAGGTGGAAAGGGAAGCAGCAAGGCGTCTGCTGAAGCAACAGCACCAGCACCAGAAGCACCTGTACCAGCATCAACCCAACCAAGAGCTACCACTCCTCCCAGACCAGACCCTACTCTTCTAGGATCAGAACCAGTTCAAACTACATCTGCAACCCCCAAAGACAAAGGCAAGAAGCCTATAGATGAAGGGGATCAGATAGCAGAGCTGCTGCTATTCGGGGTGAGCATGGATCAAGCGTGTGATCCAGTATTCAGAGCTCAATTTTACAAAGATCAGGCGGAAAGAGAGAGAAAGCTGGCTGCCCAGGAAGCCAAAGAGAAATCTTATCAAACACCTTTCTCCTCGCCTACATCTACTGAACGCTCACAGCAGCAGTCCTCTCAGTCAACAACCCAATCAAAGAAGAAGAAGAAGAAGTCCTTCTCCTGGAATCTGTCATTACAAAAACAGACACCCAAAGATACATGGGTTCCAGAAGAGGACCAGATTGACTGGGAGAAAGTAAAGCAAGGGTTTATCTTGAATAGATATTTTTTGAAGGAGCCTACATACTCTGAATCAGTTCCTGATGAGGACTTCAACAGATATCTTGAGAACTTTGGTGACCAAGAGCTAATACAGAGGATCAGAATAGCTGCTTCTGATGCCAAAATCCAGCTGAAGGCACCTGAGAAAGAATTTATGATCTGCCCTATGATACCAGGCAGCAACTTACCTGACAAGACTTACATTCTCAACTACATCAACCAGTTGGCCAAAATCAAAGGATACAAGATAGATAACCATGATCCTAACTACGCCAGAGTTAGAGATGGGATATATGAAAGTATCCAGCTGGTTTCTGATGCACAGAGGGAGAAGATGAGGAAGGGTGGAGCTGCAAGATGGTTTTCATAGACAAATCTTTATATCTTCTGTTTTTGTTTCTTCTGTTAATCTTTTGTACTCAACAATTCACACATCAATGAATTTGGAGTTTTTCTTTTCTCTCTGTTATTTACTGTTATTTAACTTAAATAACAGATTAACCAGTTTGTCCAGAACATGATACAAGTAACATTGTTTTTACTAAGTGTGGTTTTGACATCATCAAAAAGGGGGAAATTGTTGGGAACCCCATAACATTTCTTAGTTTTGATGATGGTTTTTCAA
>JAPKLX010000405.1:164595-178593 GCA_026898415.1 Leonotis leonurus | reverse complement strand
TCTTCGGTTAACACATAGAAGGAAAGAGACCGTTAGCAAATCTGCTTCTCATAAATCAAAGATTGAGTCAACCTTTCCTATATGGCAAGAACAAATATGATGGAAACCATTGATTGGCAATATACCATCTATCTCACGCCAATCAACAACGGCTAGAATTTTATATTCAATGCCTATATAGTTGAAGTTAGAGATCTGGAGAACATAGAGAATACACGCGAGCTATACTGTTGATATACTTTCAAGCAATCTGCCATCCAGACTTAGAGCTTCAACATCTTGTGATTCTACATCACACCAACCACCTCGATTCAAGTCTGTCTTGTCGAGAGAAAGGAGATCACCCTGCTAGCTAGTAGTTTTCTAGTGGTAACGTAGAGGTAATCTGTTGTAAAGGGACACGACCCTTATTTCGTGCATAAGTATCTCTTTAGTTGTGATTGATACTTGTGACTCGTTCTCCACGAGTATAAAGAAGCAGAGTATCCTACTAGTGGATAATCTGGTCTAGTTCTGACCAGATCATGGACGTAGGGATTTCCCGAACCACGTTAAACAACTGTGTGCTTTACATTCCTGCATCCTTTAATATTTAGTTGTTTATTATTCTAACTCTTTGCACTATCATCCATCTGCATCTCAATCAATCTTCTTAACATTCTGGAAAATTATTATGGTTTTCTAAACAAGAGCAATCACTAATCCACTATTATTCCGCAGTCACTCAACACTGAGAAAATAATAAGATCACTCTTATTATTAGCTAAGTGTTCTCACTAAGAGAGTAATCTGTTTGGACCAAGACTGCTATCGATCTGTCAAGTCATCTACGAGCAATTTCTTCCACAGAATAGCTTGAACTCTCATATAACTTGTCAAGTAAACTGAAAAGTTTGTATTTGGTGTATTCCCCCCCCCCCCCATACACCAAACCTTCCTCTTTCGGGACCAACATCAGGTAACCTGCTCCTTAGATAGATCACTCATGCTCTGTGTTGAGATATTACGTGAGCAGTTCACTCTCTCTCGCTGTGTATCAAATATGGTCATCTGCTATTCCCAACAAGCTGACCTGCCATAGTCGGCAAGTTGATGTCTCAATCTATTGTTGTAACAACCTAACGTGAAAAGTTTGAGTGTGGTGCATACCCCCCATACACCAAACCTGCTCTCACGAGACGCAACATATTTCTATCAAAGCATTTTGAAATGAAAGATTTTTGTGGTGTCTCTTTTATTTTATGAATTTAGGTATATTGAGATCGATCTCGAGGTATTCTTTGATTATTAAAAAAGAGCTCTATAGATAAAGTGCTCAAGAGGTCTGACATGCAAGATTCTTAACCAGGTGATACCTCTGACTTTAAAGGAGAAAAATTTATCCTTAAGCAATGATCGAAAAGTGACCATGAAATTTAGGAAATGCAAAAGTTTCCTTATGCTTCAACAGTCAAGAGTCTGATATGTATGTTGAAGTACGTACATGTCTGGATATTGTATACATTGTCAGGATCTTAGGTAGATATTTAATTAATGCTGCAATGAATCACTGGATAGCAGTCAAGAGGGTTATCAGAAATCTACAAAGAACAAATGATTAGATGCTCACTTACAAGAAATCAAGTCATTTGAAGGTCGTTGGATATTCTGACTCTGATTTTTCTAGGTGCCAAGATAGTAGAAAGTCTACATCAGACTATGTTTTTCTATTACTCAGAGAAGTTATATCAACGAAAGTGTTAAACAAACATGTATGGCTTCTTCCACTATGGAAGCAAAGTTTGTAGAATCCTATGAGGCTTCTAACCATTGAATATGGTTGCAGAATTTTTTCATGAGGCTCCGCATTTCGGAGAATGTTGAATGATCGCTCAAGTTATTTTGTGACAATAAGTCGGAAATGTTATATTTCAATAACAACAGGAGCTCTTCTAAGTCGATCCATATTGACATAAAGTTTCTAGTTGTGAAAGAAAATGTGCAGAGTAAACAAATATCTATAAAGCATATTGTGACAAACTCCATGATAGCGGAACCATTCACTAAAGGTTTACCACCCAAGGTCTTTCATGAACATGATGCTCGTATGGGTGTTGTATTAGTCTATAATATCATGGTTTAGTGGTATTTTATATTTTATTTGCTTATTTATATTTCACACATATATTTATATAATTTCATTCTGATCATAAATAAAGTGTCGCAGATTAAATCTGTTTTTGGTGACCTAACTTAAGTTTAAAGAGGGTCAGTTTAAAATAAATATTGTATCTGCTTTTGGTACTACCATTCATCTATGTCATTTGATTATATATATAAATGTGATTATTGATGAGTTTAGTCATGATTGATATGACAAAACTATTTTGATCCTCTATGGATTTAGTTCATGGATGAGATTGTTTATAATATACGTGTTTATATCAGCAAATTTTGATCTCATTAAGTTGTACGTTTATCAGGAAATATATATTTCCCAAATGGGAGATTATTAGATAAATTTAATAATTATAAGCACATATATTTAAGGGTTAATATACAAAAAATAATCATTTCTCAAACAAAAATGTAAATTATAGTCACTTATAAAAAAATAAATATAGCCACTTTTTGTGCAAAAATACTTTAATACTCTTAATTTTAATTAATTTTGAAAAATTAAAAAAAAAATCTGTACTTATAATTCATACTACTTGTTGCCACCATAATCAATCATCCTGCCATCATTGTTGTCGTCGTCGCCGTCGCAGCCATTGCTACCGCTATCTGGTTCTTCGTAATTGCACGAATTTCACAAGCACGACGAGTTTTGGTTATGTTCATGTAATTACACGACCAATATGATAACATACTAAAGAAATTACATGAGCACGACGATTTTTGATTGTGTTCGTGTAATAACACGACTAATATGTAACATACTAAAAAAATTACACGAGCATGACAAGTTTTGGTTGTGTTCGTGTAAGCACACAACCTAAAGAAATTACACGAGCACGACAAGTTTTGCTCGTCTAATCATACGATCAATTTTCGTGTAATCACATAATTAAACTTAAGTAAATGAAGGGTAATTTCGTAAGTGTGGCTATTTTTTTTTCAAGTGACTATTATTTATTTTTGTTTTTGAAAAATGGTTATATATGGGCATGCTCCTGTATTTAATGTATATTGCTACTATAATATATGTATCTGCCAAAATTGATATTTATTATTTAATGAAGGGTTGAATAATAAATATAAAAAATTTATTTATTTATATTGTATGTTCCCCAAAATCAGTACTCTCTCATGCGTCCTCTTCTCCTCATTAGAGAACACATTAAAGTAAATGAAGACTATTGTATTCTTGGAAGACCAACAAATAGTGTTTTCAACCTTCAATTTTTGGAAAGGAAAAGGAAGGAATGCAGGAAAGAACTCTTTCCACACGTTCTTATAATAACTCCAACTTCGTTCTTCCCCTATAAATTAATTATTCTTGGATTATCATTATTGTGAGTACATGGAGAAGTTGGCAAATTTATGTGAGACAGTTTCAGTTATCTGTCGCAAGATTTGTCTCTCTTGACGTCGAATATGATAGCTGGTCCAAAATCTTCTATTTATGGTAATTTCCTTATTGAGCATTATGGACGGAAGGAAATACGTGTGCGACGTCTTCTAAAGGAGATATTTGGAGATTTATTGTCTTCCAAGATTGAGGAAATATATTCTAGATACCATGCAAGATATTCTACAAAAGGAAATATGCATACAAGGCAAGAGGACGACGCTAGGGTTCAACGACACCCTATATAAGCATGGCACCATTGTTGGCATCCTCTACCACTCTAGAGCGATAATTGCGATTATATATAGAGTGAAGAGTTGAAGCTTTTTATTGTTTAGCTCTTTGTTATTATGATCCTACATACATAGGTGTGTATTTGTGTTTAGCCTCAACTAATTGAGTTTACTTGAGTGGATTAGTGAGTTGGGGCATGTGATATTGTAATTGAGTGTTCTATAAACTCAACGGGATAATCCTAGAGGTTTGCGGGTTATTGGGTTGGCTAATCTAGGGAAAGATTAGTTTTAATACACTTGAGAAGAGCGTTGGAGAGTGAAGAGGGATGTTAAGGCATGAGTAGTCCTTAGAAAGTAATATTCATTTGTAACTCGAAGTTCTTGATAGTGGATTGATCCATATATTGGGCGTTGCCCCTCCAGACGTAGTTGGTTTCACCGAACTAGGTTACCAACTGTTTTGTTCTTGGTGTGAGTGTGTTATAGTGTGCAACATGTCTTATTAACTGTCGTATGCACAACTTGGCATGAGATAGAAAATTTTAATTGGTATCAGAGTATGTCACCAACCTTACTGTTGTTTGATCCTGGTGAAGTCTGTTTCGTTCGTGGACACTCACTTTCAGCAAGTATGAAGGACGCTTTGGCCACTGCTCGTCCCCCTATTCTTGATGGCACAAATTATAGATACTGGAAGGTTATAGTGATATCCTTCACTCGATCTCTTGACGAAGCTGCATGGAGTGCTATTGTTATGGATGGACTGCTCATCTGTTGGTCCCGAAAGAGCAAGGTTTGGTGTATGGGGGGGGGGGGAATACACCAAATGCAAACTTTTTCAGTTTACTTGACTATTTCAATCAGAGAGATGTAAGCTTTCTGAGTTACAGATTGCTCAAGGTGATAGAACAAATTGATTTTCTAATCGATTAGATTCTATCCAAGTAAGGTCTCTCAAGTGAGATATACAAAGTAGAAAGTAAGTGCGAACTCAATTTCCAGCAATGTATTGTGTGCGGAATAATGGTGGACTTAGTCGGTGCTCTTGTTAAGAAAATCTTTAGGAAACTTAATCGAGTATTTATGAGATTGATTAAGAATGCAGATTTGAATGAGTATGAAGATAGAGAAAAAAAAACAACTGAATATAGATGCAGAATTTAAATAACACTGTTATTTTTACGTGGTTCGGGAAACCCCCTACGTCCACGGTCTAATCCAACCAGGATTAGATATCCACTACTAGGATACTCTTCTTATTTAACCTCGCTGACAACGAGTCACAAGTTCCAAGTACAAACTAACTGAAACTTATGCACGAATAAGGGTCGTGTCCCTTTACAACTTACAGAAAAACTACTGTAGACAGGTTATCTTCACGTTAATCCACTAGAAAACTACTGGCTAGTAAAGATCTCCTTCTTCTCTCGATAAGACAGACTTGAATCGAGGTGTGATTGCGATCACGAACGGTTTGAAGCTTTGTCTGATGTGAGATTTGAATGCTTGAGAATAATTCTGTAGTATATCGTTTTCTTCTTCAGACTTTGAATCTTTAAACATATATAGGCTCTGAATTTTGAAATTCTAGCCGTTTGTTGATTGGCGTGATTTGATTTATGGATTGCCAATCACTCATATCTCTTCTTTCCTTGTAGAGTCGTTTGACTGAATCTTCTATGAATGGGAAGCAGATCATCTGTGATCACTTTCCTTCTTCGTGTCAATCAGTGATTCTCTTTCTAAATCAGTGAATGGATGGATTTTAATGCATCATTTGACAGGTTTGGTTCAGCTCTTTCTGTTTTGCTTCAAACCTTCTGGTTATGTTCTTTCTGGTCTTAGTGTCTTTCTGTTTGAACACTGGTTAGACACTTTCTGGTTGAAGTGTCTTTCTGGTTCAACTTTTTGTTAAGGTTGTCTTGCTCCACTTTCTGTCTGAGACTTGCTGGTTCAACTTTCTGTCAAGGTTGTCTTGCTCCAGCTTTCTGTCTGAGATTTGCTGGTTCAATTTTCTGTTAAAGTTGTCTTGCTCCAGCTTCTGTTTGAGATTTGCTGGTTCAACTTTCTGTTAAAGTTGTCTTGCTCCAGCTTCTGTTTGAGACTTGCTGGTTTCAACTTTCTGTCAAAGTTGTCTAGCTCCAGCTTCTGTCTGTGGCGTTTTTCCATTTTTCTGTATGAAGCTTTCTGGTTCAACTTTCTGTTAAAGTTGACTTACTACATCTTTCTGTCAAAGATTTGCTGATATGCCTTTCTGTTTGAAACCTTTAGATCTCTGTTACATAGAACAGGTAGAATAATATATAGAAACATGATAGAGCCTAAGTATGTTTTCGAGGGAACATCATCAAAACTTAATTTAGTTGTGGGGTTCCCAACATCATGTCACTGAGAAAGGTATTAAGAAAGCTCGGGATGAATGGACCAACGGAGATTTGATTTCTTCCGGGATGAACCAGAAAACTCGGGATGAATGGAGGTATTTACTATAATCTCTACATGTAAAACTGCTAAGGAGGCCTGGAAAATACTTGAAAGTACTTATGAAGGCAACTCTAGAGTCATGAGTCAGAGACTGCAGCAGCTCTCTACTCAGTTCGAGTTGTTGAAGATGGAGGAGGACGAAACGATCACGGAGTTCCACTCGAAGCTCCTGATGCTGTCTAATGAAAGTTTCGCCCTTGGAGAAAAAATCTCTGAGACTAAGTTGGTCAAGAAGATTTTATGTTCGTTGCTGGAAAGGTTTGACTCCAAAGTCATTGCCATCGAGGAAGCACGAGATTTGGAAGAGATGATGACAACAGAACTCATAGGATCTCTACGAACCTATGAGATGAGAATGAGAAGTCACAAGGCTGAAGAAAGGAAGTACATCGCTCTCAAAGTTTAGTCTGAAGGAGGAGACTCCGATTTTGTTACAGACGAGTATCAAAAGATGATGGAATCCATAGCACTGGTTGTCCGTAAGTTTGGAAAATTCTCTCGCAAGTTCGATCCCAAATGTGTTAAGAAGCCTGAGTTTCGCTCCTCCTCAACTCCGAAGGACAACTATCAGACGAAGCAATGAAGTTCCAAGGAGGGCCCACAATGTTATGAGTGCAGAGGATACGGCCATATCCAAGTCTACTGCGGCAATCTTAAAAATTTAGACAATGCACGACCTGTCAACATGGTGACTCATAGTGATGATGACGCTGAGGAAAGTGAAGCAGACGAGACCAAGGACTTTCTCACTCAAGCTGCCAATGCAAACGATAAAGGAAAGGAAGTTAATCCTTTTGCCATCGACGAATCTTGCAAGAAGATTCCCAAGACGACTTCGGTGATGAACTTGATCTCACTGATGGGTTCTAGCTTTACATGAGAAGTGTACCAAAATCGCTAGAATTAACAATGAGCTCTCCAACAAAATACAACTGCTTCTCAAGGAAAAGGAAGAACTCATCAATTACGTGCATTCCCTTCAAATTAATCTGAACAAAAGCAAAGACCAACGTAAGGTGCTACAAGGAAAGTTTGATCATCAACAAAAATTGATCAAAATGATGCAAGACACTCCTCAACTCGATGAAGTGCTAAGACATGGAAAGATAACCATTGACAATGGTGGAATCAGTTACAACGACAGAAAACAGGAGCCCAGGGCAAACCTCAATGAGCCTGCATCTGACAAAGGAAACCGACCTATTCACAAAGAGGACAACCCAGAAAGATTGAGACAAGGAGAAATGAGGAATCAAGGTACTGGCAAACACTGGAGACTAGTCACGAGGACTGTTAATCCACAGAGCCAACCACAGGGTGGAGATCAGAACTGGAAACTAGATACCCACACTGGTCCTGTCTAAAGGCGATCTCCCAGATTCATTCTAGTATGTTACTACTGTAATAGGCTAGGGCATATTCAACCTCGTTGCTTCTACTACATTAGAGATACACGCAGGCACTTCAAGCACTCGTGGGAATTCACAGAGGAGGTACGTGGTGCAAACTTGCAATGGTACAAGGATGGATAATCATTGGTAAATTGATAGTGGATGCTCTAGACACATGACTAGGAACAGAAACTTCCTCAAGAATCTGGTTCTCGGGTCAAATGATTGTGTCACTTTTGGTAATGTTTTGGGCTCAAAAGTTTTTGGGACAGGTGTTTTATACGTTTTCAGTCTCGTTTCTATTGTGCTTTTGGTCTTTTATTGCTTATTTTTGTTGTTCGAGTTAAGGTTTTGGTTTTCTATATGCTACATTGTTGGGAACCCCACAAATATATTTTAAGTTTTGATGATGTTCCCTCGAAAACACACTTGGTATTATTCATGTTCTGTATCATCCCTTTTTGGTGTTTATAGGGGAAAAATGCATAAAACTACCTTCTGTTTTTTAAAATATGCACCATATACCCTTGTGTTTTTTAAATAGCATGATATACCCTTGTGTTCTTAAAAATCTTGTAGAGAAAACCCATATGGTTAAATTTAACGGATGGTGATTCTAAGATGTTAAAATTGTGGATTTTTACATATGAATTGTCGTAAATACCCTCAAGTTAAGACAAAAATAACATTTATCAATAATTGTGTTTGTTAAATTATAATCTTACCATTTATATTAAATTATTTTAGTGACACTTATTTTCTTATGTTAAATTATTTTGTCAAAATATATTTTAATAATTTTCTTTAAATTTGATTTGCTTATGTGCAAATTTTAATAATTTTCTTTAAATTTTAATAATCGATACTATTCATTTTCAAATATCAAACTTTGTGATTTAATATTTAAAAATTGATTTGAAATTTTATAAATTGATTATGTTATAAGCTACGGTAGATTAAAAAAATCAACAAAAATAACTATAATAATAAAGTTATCCATCAAACACCAACCACACAAAATATAGTATTGAGCACAAAAATATAATTGTTCAAGAAATGATTCTTCAGTTCAACAAAAATCACATCTGTCACATTTTCAGAACAAATGTTGTCCTCTTTTTCTCTCTTGTTAAATAAGAATATATAAGAGGGGTAAAAAGATAATTTTATTAGTATTTTAACGGTGTTAATGGAGAGATTTGACGGTCTTGTCTAAATGAGGAAGTAAGAAGGATTTTTAAGAACATAAGGGTGTATCATGCTATTTAAAAAACACAGGGGTATATGGTGCATATTTTTAAAAACACAGGGTTGTTTTATGCATTTTTCCCGTGTTTATAGACTAGAAAGATGAAGAATGTCTCAGACAGAAAGCTAAAGCCAAGTCTTAGACAGAAAGCTGAAGCAGTAAGTCTTAGACAGAAAGCTGAACTAGCAAGTCTTAAACAGAAGGTTAAACCAGCAAGTCTTAGACTGAAGATTGAACCAGCAAGTCTTAGACAGAAAGCTGAATCAGCAAGTCTTAAACAGAAGGTTAAACCAGCAAGTCTTAGACTGAAGATTGAACCAGCAAATCTTAGACAGAAAGCTGAATCAGCAAGTCTTAAACAGAAAACTGAACCAGCAAGTCTTAGACTGAAGATTGAACCAGCAAGTCTTAGACAGAAAGTTGAATCAGCAAGTCTTAAACAGAAGGTTGAACCAGCAAGTCTAGAACAGAAAGTTGGAGCAAATCAACTTTAACAGAAAGTTGCTCAACCAGAATGCACTCAACTAGTGTTCAACCAGAAAGACATTAGAACCAGAAAGGGCATAACCAGAAGGTTCCAAAAGACAGAAAAAGTTGAACCGAACCTGTCAACGATGGTAACAGATCAATAGAGCTATCAAAACCATCAGATGACAATGCCCCTCTCATCATATCTCTTACCACGTAAATATTAAAGTCCATCCATCAAGAATTGGAAAGGGAATCACTGATTGACACGAAGAAGGAAAGTAATCACAGATGATCTACCTTCCATTCATAGAAGATTCAGTCAACGACCCTACAAGGAAAGAAGAGATATGATTGATTGGCAATCCACAAATCAAATCACGCCAATCAACTAACGGCTAGAATTTCAAGATTCAAGCCTATATATGTTTGGAGATTTAAAGTCTGATGAGCACGATCGATATACTAGAGAACAATTCTCAAGCAATCCAATCTTTCATCAGACAAAAGCTTCAAACCGTTCGTGATCAAAATCACACCTCGATTCAAGTCTGTCTTATCGAGAGAGGAAGGAGATCTTAGCTAGCTAGTAGTTTTCTAGTGGATTAACGTGAAGAAATCCTATTTTACAGTAGTTTTCTGTAAGTTGTAAAGGGACACGACCCTTATTCGTGCATAAGTTTCAATCTGCTTTGTAATTGAAACTTGTGGCTCGTTCTCAGCGAGTATAAATAAGAGAGTATCCTAGTAGTGGATATCTAATCCAGTTTGGATTAGACCGTGGACATAGGGGGTTTCCCGAACCACGTTAAATTACTGTGTTATTTACTTTCTGCATCTTTATACCAGTTGTTTTATTCACTATTTGTCACTCTCATACAAACTGCATTCTTAATCAATTCTCTAAATACTTGGTTAAGTTTTCTAAAGGTTTTCTAATCAAAGAGCACCGACTAAGTCCACCATTATTCCGCACACAATACACTGTTAGAAAATAAGATCACTCTTACTTTCTGCTTTGTGTTACTCTCTTGAGAGATTCTGTTTGGACAGAACAAGATTGATTAGATAGTCAATCTGGTCTGTCACGTTGAGCAATCTGTAATCCAGAAAGCTTAAGTCTCTCACCCTAATTAGTCAAGTAAACTGAAAAGTTTGTATTTGGTGTATTCCCCCCCCCCCCCATACACCAAACCTTGCTCTTTCGGGACTAACATACATTGTAGGTGAGAATCGACAAAAATGATTAACCAGACTTGACAAGAGAAACGAGATGAAAAGACGAAGAAAAGAGTAGAAATTGCACACTTGGCCGATAATGGACCTAGCGGGCGCTAGCCCCTAGCACTCGATAGGTCAAGAAGCTGAACCAGGGCAGAACAAGGGGCTAGCGACCGCTACTCCCTAGCAGCCGTTGGCCCCTTACACGGTGAACCAGGACAGAGGTAGCGTTCGCTACCCCTCTTCAACATTTGGCAAGACAGAACCTGGGGGTAGCGAATGCTACCCCCTATCGCTCGCTAGCTTGACGGATTTTCTACCCCATTTAAACCTCCACGCGCGATTTCAGATGACACTCTCTTCTTCGCGATTCTTCGCTTTAATTTTTCTAGGGTTTAGACCACGAGAGAAAACACTATTAGTCTAGATTTCTATTCCGCTGTTCATTTTTTCAATTTCGTTCGTTCGTGATTCAAACTCGGAGTTCTTAATGCATTATTTTTCCTTTCAATTCGTGAGTTATTTTATTGCTTTCTTTATTCCTTTATGATCTCTTTTCTTCCTGCTCTTTTCTTGATTAATTCACAGTTCATTAATATAAACTTCTCCATCATGTTAGTTACTCAATTCAAGGCATGTTTAAATTCAGTTCCTTTAATTCTTCGTTCTTAGATTTAGGATTTAATCGCTTTATTAATTTTCGCCTAGGTAATTCATATTTTAAATTCTTTAAATTCATTCTCTTAGGTAGATTAATTAGATTAGTTAAAATATCAAAACCCCTTCTTTTAATTGCTTTCTGTTTTGCAACGTACATAAAGCCCTGTTTAGCTTTTCTTGAGAATACGACTAGGGTCAACTTATTAATCTATAATGATCTCGTCTTATTGCGAGTAACTTAATAAAATAAGTTGAAACAAATTTTGTTGCCATTGCCGGGGAAGGCTTTAGGCATTTAGTTGCGTTGATTTTTATTTTTCTTTTTATTTTCCTTTTATTTGTTTATTCCTTTGCTCCCGCAAGGTGCGTTTGATTTTCTTTTGGTTTGTGTATGCTAGGTCGCCGAAGCTTGAGATAAGAGTTGGTGCCTTACGTTGACAATATCAATAGAAGAGAAGTCGTGTTTGAGGAGCGATTTAGGGATGTTGTCAACCTCGCCTCATTATTCGAAGAAAAACTAGTAATAATGGCCGAGGAAGATGAAGCCCCTAGGAAGCTCCGAGACTTTGCTAGGCCAACACATGGCATTACCGCATTCGCTATCGTACTCTCTGCTGCGGGGAGGAATTATGAGTTGAAGCATAACCACATCAACTTGCTTCCATCGTTCTATGAGCTGCCTAATGAAGACGCATTCCTATTCATCAGGGAATTCTGCACAGCTGTCCAGTCTATTCCACTCCAGACTATCACCGAGGATGAGCTGCTCAGGAAGTGCTTCCCCCATTTACTCAAAGATAGGGCGAAGTCATGGTATCTCTCCCTTCCATCAAGATCGTTGCCTAATTGGAAGGCGGTGAGTACTACATTCTTGCTCAAGTACTATCCGAACCATAAGACGCAGCAGATCCAACTTTAGATCATGCAATTTGCTCAGGAGCCTGACGAGCCTTTTCACGAGGCCCTAGACAGGTTCAGAGAGCTCCAGCAGCAGTGCCCGCACCATCAAATTGTGCCAGAACTCCTTTGGCAGATTTTCTACAATAGGTTGTAGCACACTTATAAGTTCATGGTGGATACAGTAGCTGGGGGAAATATATCTGAGAAGACGGCTATGGAGGCAATAGAGATTTTTGAGACTCTAGCCACTAATTCGCAGTAGAAAACCCCACGGACTAAGAGAGTGGAAGTCCGAGAGATTGTAGTGAGTCCAAAACTCAAGAAGCAGATGGCCGATATGATGCGAGAACTCCAAGAGTTGAAGATGAGTAAGCCTCTAGTAGTGGCGAAGCACGAGCCCACACCCGAGCCGTGCCCGATTTGCGGTGATCTCACTCATAATGAGGATCAGTGCACCAGGATGGCGGAGATGACTTATGAAGGAGAGGCTGAAGTCTATACTGCATAAGGCTTCCCGCCACGCCCGCCATTCGAGCATCATCCAGTCCAGTAGACTTTTGGATGGAGAGCTCAGAATAGCTCTACATGGAAGGGGCCGAATTAAGGGCAAAACTCGAATTTCTCTGGCCGCCATTCGAGCACCTCCAAAGCAGTATTACCCACCTCAACCTCATCATGGGTATTATCCACAGCAGCAGCCTTATTACCCACCTCAGTCAGGGTATTATCCACCTGCTCCACCATATCAGCAGCCGCCACCTCATTATCAACAACTACCCCAGCTGCCGCTACCTCAGTTTCAACAGCCGGGACCTTAGTTCCAGCCACAGTTCCCATCTGCACCACGACCGGCTCAGGCTCAGCCTAAAACTTCTCTAGAAGACAGCCTTGCCGCTTTCATGCAGGAGAGCAAACTGGCTCGAGAGGCTCAAGAGGCTACTATCAAGCACCTCGAGAATCAAGTGGGGAAAATATCTGGAGCTATGAATCAGGTGCAGCAACAGCTACAAACAGGAAGGATACCGGGATAGGGACATTCGCCACATTAGGTGCAAGCTATTACTGTTCTACGTAGTGGCAAGCATGTGGATAACAAATTGGAGCTCCCGGAAGCTGAGGAAGACAAAGTGGAGGAGGAGAAGGAGAACGAGAAGGAAAAGGAGATGGAACCGGAGCAGCCAGCAATTCAGTTGCATAAGATGGCCAATCCGTACAAGACTCTGATTCCCTTCCCGAGCAGACTGAGAAATGAGAAGCTGGAACAACAATTCAAGGACTTCTACTAAATGCTTTCTCAAGTGCGTGTAAATCTGCCACTATTGAAGGTCATTCGAAATGTTCCATCCTACCTCAAGTTCTTCAAGGAGCTTGCCTCCAAGAAGAGAAGATTTGCTAATGACGAGTCCGTGATGGTGTCCGAGGTAGTCATCTTTATCATGCAGCAGCCTCTTCCACAAAAGCTGCGAGATCCAGGTTGTTTCGTCATCCCCATCGCTCTAGAAAATGGTAAGACTTTGACAGGTATGCTCGATTTAGGTGTTGGTATCAATCTCATGCCTTACTCAATTTTTAAAGAATTAAAGTTAGGAGAATTGAAACCCACTCGTATGAGCCAACAGTGTTGGGAAACCCACAAATATTCTAAGTTTTGATGATGTTCTCTCAAAAACACACTTGGTATTATTCATGTTCTGTATCATTTCTTTTGGTTTCTATAAACCAGAAAGTTGAACCAGAAAGCTTCATACAGAAAGATGGAAAATGTCTCAGACAGAAAGTGGAGAAAGAAAACTTTAACAGAAAGTTAAACCAGCAAGTCTCAGACAGAAAGTGGAG